>JALNQK010000179.1:0-48985 GCA_028458525.1 Ophiosphaerella herpotricha
CTCTAAGTTAAGAGAGTATTATATAGACTCTAGATCTCTCTACTCCTATAGTAAAAGGAGTTTACTAAAACCCTAAAGGATTATAGATTTAAGCTAGTCCTATATAAGCCTTACTATATAATTAGTAATAGAACAATTATATTCTTCTATATAGATAATATTATTATTGCGTACTCTAAGTATAGAGAGGGCAAAGCTAATAAAGCTGTTACTTTACTTAAAGATAAATATTTAATTATAGGTAGAAAGGAACTAAAATAGTTCCTTAGAATTAAGGTAATCTAAGATTAAGCTAAGAAGCTAATCTAATTATCTTAAGCCTTGTATATTAAAAAGATTAGACAACTTGTTACCTATATAGATTAAAGATATAATACACTAATAGCTATAATTAAGCTACTCTTATAAGAAGAGCTTACTACTCCCTTAGAGATTAATAAATATTAACGCAAAATTAGATTACTACTATTTATAGTAGTTATAACTAGACTAGACGTTGCTTTTGCTACCTCTTGTCTAGCTTAATTCCTTGTCAATCTAAGTAATAAGTACTAAAAGGTAGCTAACTAAGTACTCCTCTATCTTTAATCTACCTAAGCGTAAGTACTAGAACTAGGAAGTAGAGATACGCTTAATATTATAAGTAATACCTTATTTACTAACAATACTTTAGATTACAAGAGTTTATAAGGATATATAATTAAACTATTTAGTAGCCTTGTTATATAGAGAGTAAGTAAGTAAGATATAGTTACTACTTCTATAACTAAAGCTAAGCTCCTTACTTTCTCTTAAGTAGTAAAAGAAGCTATCTTTATTATATAACTCCTCTATAAGCTTTAGATTACTTTATAAACTAATCTAATTACAATTAAATATAATAATACCTAGATAATCTAACTAGTAACTTAGGATATAGTAAAGCTTTAGACTAAACTAAGGTATATTAATATCTATAACTACTAGCTTAGATAAGAAGTCTTAAAAGAGACTCTGTAGATAGAGTATACCTAATTAGATAAAATAATTGTAGATAGACTAATAAAAGTATTACTATTAAATAAATAGGTAAAGTTTCTTAATTAACTTGTATTAGTTAAGCGAGATTAATTAATCTTAAGCGAAACTCGACCCTAACTAGAAGAGATATAGGATCGACTCGAACTAATTACTCTACAGCTAGCTAAAAACTAAGGTTTCTAGCTAAGGAAGTATATTAGATAAGATATACAATCTAGAGAGTAAGTAGTCTTAGGATTACACCTATCCTAAACTATAGGAGGCTATCTATCTAGACTATTATATGCGAAATAGGTATTATAAGAATATTAGTTAATTATATTATAATCTAAATAGCGTAGGGCTAAACTACTATAATAGAGATATTAGATCTCTACTCTCTATACAAGGTAACCTTAGTAAACTAGGTAGATTCAAGTATATAGAGCTGCTAGAGAGAGAGAACAATTAATTAGTTAATTAGAGAGTAATTAATTAACTTACGCAATTAATTAATTATTTATTATATCTATTTATTATAGTCTTGTACTATTCCTAGTAAACTGTATATAACCTTTACCTTTAAGTAACTCTTTAATCTAATACTACTAAAGTTAAAAGACCTAATCTTAGGAATTAAATACAATAGTATTCTAATAATAGTTAATAAACTAATAAAGTATACGTACTTCTAACTATATAAAGAAAAGAGTAGTATAAAGGAAGCTATATACTAGGTTATAGACTTAGTTATAGGATAATATAGAGTACTAGATAAGATTATTACTAATAGAGATATTAGATTTATATCTAGTATATAGAGTACAATAATATCCTTACTAGGAATTAAATATAGTATATCTACAGGATACTATCTATAGATAGATAGATAATTAGAACAAATAAACTAGATAGTAGAGTAATACCTAAGATACTACCTTAATTACAACTAAAACAATTAGGTAGTACTACTACTAATAGTATAACTAGCCTATAATAGCTTAAAGAACGTAGTAATAAGAATATTACTATTCTTTGTAAATTATAGATTTAAACTAACTATATATTAGATACTATAGGATATAAGATTATAGAACCTATAAGGATAAAAAATTATAGATAAAATTAAAGATATATACAAATAACTAAAAGAAGATACTAAATTCCTAAGAAAATAGATAGTAAGATACTATAACTAAAAATATAAAGAAGAACCCTAATTTAGAGAGGAAGAAAAAGTATAGTTATAAAGAAAGAATATTAAAACTAGAAAACTAAGTTTAAAACTAGACTATATAAAAATTAGACTATATAAAATTAAGAAATAAGTAATACTAGTTATATATAGATTAAAACTACCTAAGGGAATAAAAATATATCTTATATTCTATATCTTACTACTAGAAGAAGTACTATAGAACGCTAAACTAGTAGTTTACAAAGCTAATATATATAGAGAATAAGAAGAATATAAAGTCTAAGAAATTATAGGATACTAACTCTAAAATAGAAAAAACTACTACCTAGTTAAATAGTTAGGAGTAGATATAAATAGAAAACTATAGGAATATATATAGGAACTAGAGGAAAACCTTAATTACTCTAAGTTACTAGAGGACTTCTAAAGTTAAAATTAAGTAACTTACCTTATAGTAAACTAAGAAACCTATTAAAGTCTCCTAGAAGATAAATACTATATAGAATAGATAGGGAGACGCTAGAGGAGGTTGTACTAATAATAGGAGGAGACCTCTAAGGAGAAAGCAAACGTACTTTCTTAGCCTCTAAGATATCTAACTTAGCCTTAAGAGTATAGGATTAAGTAGAGGACTGTTTATTGTTATACGCCTTTAACTTACAAAAACAAGTAAGATAAGCCTAGTTTCTTACTAGCTTACTTAAGATTTTAGCTATCTAAATAAAGACCTACTTATACTTAGCCTTAGCTTTAGTAATCTAAGTAGATAATTTATCTTAAGCCTAGTTAATAGCTTGCCCTAGAAAATATAAGTCTAGAAATAAGGATTATAATTAAGTATATATACTTAGCTATAGATACCTTAGAATTAGAATAATAATACTATATATTAGTATTAATATATACTATATACGCCTTACTATCCTTTTAGGATACAACGTAGTAAATACTCTTAGATAAATAATAGAGATAAGGTATAAATTCTATACTATTTTAATAAATATAAGTAACTAACGCAAGTTTATTAATAGTAGAACAAGAAGGTATAGAGAATACGCTAGAAAGAATTACAAGGATCTAACAAGCTAATAACTTAGTATTAGAATAGAATAATACTAGCTCTAAGGAATATAGAGAGAGAGATAGTATTATAGGTTATAACTCTATATATAAATTTAAACTAATAGAACCTAAGTTACTAAGGAGTAATATACTAATAGGCTATAAGTCTAAAGGACTTATATAGGATAGTAACGTAGAATATAACTTAGATATATAAGAAGTAACTTAGTAATTTGTAGTTCTTAGTAAATATAAAGCGTAAAGTTAACTTAGTACTTTGTAGTTCTTAGTAAATATAAAGTATAAAGTTAACTTAGTACTTTATAGTTTTTAGTAACTATAAAGTATAAAGCTATAGGGTATATAGTTAATATAATACGTATTATTAGGATAGTATTATTAATCTTAATCTTTAACCTAGAGTAATATACTCTTAATATCTATAATTTAGAATTATTATTGTACTTTATCCTATTAACAGTTAACCTAATACCTATACCTATTTGCGTTGTACTCTAATTGTAATTACTACGCACCTAGGTAAGTCTACTAATAGGTACTATAGCTAGCGACCCTTATATATATAGATATACGCTAGGGTAGTTATCTACTTGTAAGAGCTATCCTAGAGAGCTACCTAAACCTCCTTTCTCTCCTATATTACTTAACTAAAGATATGTTTAGACCTCCTAGTAATACCTATTATAAAGCCTTTCTTATCTATATTATATATATACTATAGCTCTACCTAATATTTCTCTATCTTCTAATATAATAAGTTAAAGTATAGCTTATACTTTATATATAAATTAGCTTTGTAGCGTATGTAGTTAATACTAGTAGTCTATTTAGGTATAATAAAGTTCTGGTTTTGATTAAGGAAGCGAGTTACCTAGCTCTTACTAACTGTCGCTTAAGCTATCTGTAAGGCTGAGCTTCTTATTATCTCTCTTGTAGGTAGAAGGCCTCTCTCTGTAAGTTTTTCAATATATTGTATAAGCTCATATTCTTGTTATAGGCTGAGCTTTCTCTAGTTGAGTTTTTTGGTCTGATCTGAGCTCGTCTGGCCTCGGTGTCTTCAGCTTAGCGTACTTCGTTCAACACCAAATTTGGCAGCAATTTTTGTATATGAGAAATCCTCTCCTAGTTCTCGCGAGTTGATTTCTTCAATCGCTGCTTGAATCGGGTCCATATTGGTGGAGTTATCGCGTAATGTAAAGAGGTGGGTCAGACTCAAGTTTGGTGTTCGGCGTGCATCACGCGAACACGTGCATCACGCGAACCAACACGTTAAACCACGGTAGTGACGATTGCTTCCGGAAAATGTACGGCTATGGAATAAACTGCTTCTCGGAATAGTGTATGATATAAGTAGGGCATAGAACCCTATTGTCGATAATTTCTGTATAGATAACGTGTTTTATCCATTGGGCACTAACTAGTAAGAGATCGAACTATGCTCTCGCTTTTCCCGTTGACGGAGAGCTCCAGGGCTCGGTGGAGCGTTTCGTTACCCCGCAACCCCACACAGTCCATGTCGAATCATCAAAGCAGTTGACATCCTTGTCTACATACCACACATTCAATTCCAGCCGATCGCCCACCCGTATATTGCCATGTCATCCCAAGAAGCCAACAACGCCCGCTTCACACAAGAGGCTGCGGCATGGGACGCCAACATCAAGCATGTTGAAAGCACATCGAGAGCATTCGCCGCGATTCAAGAGTTTGTCCCAGCATTTAAAAACGGTACAAACAAAAGTATATAATAATTCAGGCGATTAAGCGATGATTACATGTTGCTGATCGAAACAGATCTCGATGTATTAGAGATCGGCTGCGGGACGGGGTTACTATCATTCCAATTATCGCCACATGTGCGGTCTTTAGTGGGCGTCGATACAGCAGACGGGATGATCGCTGCTTTCAATACAAAGTTGTCTACTGTGCCGGAGCCAAACTTGTGCGCGATAAATCATATTTTGGTCGACGCCAATAGTACCGGGCTCCAAAGCGCATGTGCAACGCTGGGTGGGGAGAATTCGCAACTGCCGCATCGATTCGATCTTGTTGTTTCGCATCTGACGCTGCATCATATTCCCGATATGGCGCAGCTGTTTGGTACACTGTTTGAGTCTTTGAAGCCTGGAGGGATGGTGGCGTTGACGGATTATGAGGATTTTGGGAGTGAGGCTATTCGTTTCCATCCGGAGAGTAAGAGGCCGGGTGTTGAGAGACACGGGATTCGGAGAGAGGAGCTTGAGAAAATGTTAAAGGTCGTGGGTTTCAAAGACATCAGGGTTGAAGTGGCCTTTGTGCTGAGTAAGACGGTGGATAACGAGGAAGGTATGAAGAAGCTGGATGGAGAGATGGATTTCCCCTTTTTAATGTGTGCTGGCGTAAAGAGCTGAATCGTAGGTAGCTTGCCAGGTTGATTGCTCAATGAGTTGTTAGGGATGATAATAGAAAATCCAGACTGTTCACAAATCTTTCATGATATCCCTGACGGTTTTTGCAGCAAAGCGTTTGCGTTCAGCCTCTTCCATACCTTCAGCCATTTCTACAACTATTAGTAACTTGATGCCGGGTGGCTCTAGCATGACATACCTCTAACAGCCATCAGCTTGCGCATCATTTCTTGTGTTTCTTCAACCATTTTGGCCTCACCGCCTTCCTCCTGAGATGTCCCATTTTTCTCCCCGCTTTCGTCCTCTGAATACTCGTCATCTTGTGAGTCGTCAGTATCAACCCAAAGTGGTTGACTTGGTCTACGCAATACCCCCTTCATGTCAAATAACTCCATGTTTATCTCCGCCTCTTC
This sequence comes from Ophiosphaerella herpotricha, assembly GCA_028458525.1. Taxonomy (NCBI): domain Eukaryota; kingdom Fungi; phylum Ascomycota; class Dothideomycetes; order Pleosporales; family Phaeosphaeriaceae; genus Ophiosphaerella; species Ophiosphaerella herpotricha. The sequence goes on from JALNQK010000179.1 coordinate 6,081, forward strand.
GGCCGCGAAGTCACCGAATCCATCTTTCTCCTCATCTCCTCCAACAGCCAGCTCTTCTACGCTTTCCCATTCGCAGGCCTCCAGCGCCTCTCTTAACCTTTGAACTCCTACTTTCTCTCCAAAATCATTCTTGCCGGTCTTTTCGAAGTCAATGAACTCGAAATCTGCCGGCCTGCATATATCCTCCCACTCTTCACTACTCATGTCGAGAAACGGCGTGGTGGATTGTGGCATGGCAACTGCGAGGCAGATGTGGTCATAAATATCTGCGCTCTTGATGGCCTCGGCGACGGCTTTCATTGTGTCTTTGATCGTAGTGAGATCATTCTGTGTCATTGGCTTACGAAAGCAATATATCCATGCGCCTAGTGCAACAATAACCTCGCGAGCTTCGGGCGCGGTGAAGGCGCCGCGCCATTCGTCCAGATCGGGGATCTCATCCACCCATATTGGAATTGTTGCAGTATAGTATTTTGTCTCGAGAAACCATTCGTGGGCAAGGCCGGCGACGGAGCCTGATATGGGCTCTGGAGCCGAACCGGTTAGGTCTATAGAGTTGGTGAGTAAGTTACGAAAAGCGCGGAAAGTGCTGAATTACCATTGAGTAGTTTCAATACGCCTGATTCTGATGATCCTAGCGTGAGAATACGCCGTGGGTGTGGAATTTCCATTGTGTTGTGCAGCCAGTGCAACTCGAGATTGCTGCAGGAAGAGCGGCAAATTGCGGAGTTCTCGGAGGTGAGGCTTGGCCTTTCATTGTGGGGTAACAGAGCTAGAGGAACCCGACGCGCAGCCGTCACTCCTATAAATTTTCGACTTGCGTATGGTAGTTTTGAATCAGGGTATATTTTCCTTCATAAGTCCAGGTATCATCAATTGTTGTTCGTGCTGCTATCTAATCCTCGGCGCACATCCAGATAGGCGGATTGGACTATATACCCATCTGGCTATCGTGAAATACCTCCGCATCTAGTCCGAGACTGGAATGGATTCCGGCACGTCTTTTTGCAACTGAGTCCTTGAGGCGCTTGTGACTAGTGGTTGCCTTGGCTTGCTCAGGCGCGCACTCATCCACGACCTCCGCCCCTTGTGGTAGCCCTAGCCCTATTGACTGTCGCCCGACCACGTGCAAGACCTACGCCACGACCACGCGTACCTCTCGACCTAAACATGGGCGCGTTCCTGTGAGGCGTTAGCAAAGCGCACATGGCCCGGCAAGCGCGCATCATACCTCAACATGTCTGGTACAATAAAGTACCGCACATGGCTGCCCCGGATGTAGACTTGCTCCAAATGCGATACACGACCGTCGCGCGCGGTGACCGTGATGTCTTTGAGCTGGACGTTCATGTTGTCCTCAGCTATGAAGCAGTCAGTGGCTATGCAACAAATGCAAGCGTGGGCATGAGCGCACCTTCTAGAAGCTTTCCGCGGTAGACCTCGCCGGACGTGATCTCAATGGTGATGATATGTCCCTGTACGCTGTCAGTGCTAGCAGATGTTGCCAGTAACGAGGGGTAGCCGTACAGCTGCCTCATTGAGGAGCTTGATGGGTATGCCAATGGTGCTAGTCATTTTGACAGAAATTTTCCGAGTATTAAATGCCTGAACTAGCTATGCTGAGCTATGCGCGTTGGTAGAGAGCCTTCGTGAAGACTTCCGTGTAGGTTTGAAGTAGGCAGTGCGACGGTGCCGGTATTATGCCGATGGCGAGTCCGGCGAATGAAACCCTGCGACCAGATCGGCGCGGAGGAATGTGTTCCCACGATAGTGAGAGTGGCGTTGGTGCGGCGATGCGTGTTCGAAATTCGCAGTTGTGAGCACCAAAGTTAAGGTTGAAGTTATTACCTGGAGCTTTGACCGCCTCTTAGTCAGCCGCCGTATGTATTCCTCCCTCTTTTACACTCCAATCTGACCTACCTTTACGATGAATATTTCGGGCACTCTAAACATTTTTCGTCTATTGAGGGAACCGACTCTGTGTCTTCCGCAGCACACGGTGTCAACTTTCAATCACCTTCCAATACCACTTTCGAAAGCATTTCCTAGGAAGGTTGGTGCAAATGGCGGAAAAGAGGTGGATATCCAAGCCGTAGTCTTAGACAAAGATAATTGCTTTGCCGTGCCACATACAAACGAAATTCACAAGCCGTATCATGTGGGTTTGCCTATAGTTGGCCCATTTGGATCACTCTCACCATGTTCATACCATATAGGACCATTTCCAGCGCCTTCGAGAGGCCTACCCAGGCACCAAACTTCTGGTTGTTTCCAACACTGCAGGGACCAACTCAGATAAGCAACTGAAAGAGGCAGCAATTTTAGAAAGCAATACTGGCGTCAAGGTGCTGCAACACTCAACCAAGAAGCCGGGGTGCAAAGAGGAGGTCATGGCTTATTTCAGAGCACACCCCGATGCCGGCGTTACGAGGCCCGATCAAATCGCCGTGGTTGGAGACCGACTATCTACTGACATCATGATGGCGAACATGATGGGCAGTTATGGGGTTTGGGTCAGGGATGGCGTAACAGGGCGAGGTTTTGTAAGCACAGCCAATATGGACGTCCTATGATAATCCTGACCCACAGCAGTTTGCAAGAATGGAAGACCGCCTGCAGAGCTTTCTGTTCAGAAGAGGTTACAGTGCGCCTGATCCAGCGGGGCACAGCCACTTTGAGTGATTGTCACTGGAGCTTGTTGTGGCGTGTACCACCACTATGTAATACTCAGTGAATTCTAGAAGATGCGCAACATATGCCGGCAAGCATTATGAAAACTGTGCGGCACACAAAGCTCGATCTATTGGCGTTTATTCGTCTGCTGCCTAATATGCCGCATGCACCTGCCCCGCCCGTTCATCGAACCACCAGCAACGTGGCGCACTTTGGGCAATCACAGCATAGACATGGCTCAGGCTCAGGCTCAGCCCACAGCGAACACTCTCAGGCGCAGTCGCTATCCAAGCCTGGCCAATGGTGTGGCAACGAGGCGCAGGTGCCCACTAGGCTGTGCGCAGGGCCGGGGTAGCTTGTCCCCTGCTGTCATCCTCAGCTTGACCCTACACCGTCGAGCAAGGCACTCTTCGCCTACTTGAACTCCTGCTTCTGCCTCCTTATCCTACATTTCATTCCCAAGTCAGCCTTGGACTGTCGGCAGCTCTTGAATCGCCAATTGTACCACAAACAATCCTTAAAGATGGGTGTAAGTTGTCTCGCCAGCCACGCTCGCTACCCCTCCATGCCCCGCGCCTTCGTCATCGGTTGGGCTGACCAGTGTGCGCCTGTAGCTCGCGTCAAAGATGGCTGCAGCAAATGCTGGAGGCGGGTATCCTCCTCCAGGTGCTCCAGGTGCCCCAGGTGCCCCAGGCGGTCCAGGTGGCTACGTGAGTCTTATGTGAAGCTGCTGTTGTTGGCAACAATCATTGATGTGACGTAGCCCGGGCAACAGCAATACCAGCCCTATCCAGGCGGTGCCCAAGGTGCCGGCGCACCCGCGGTAAGAAAAGCCCTTTCTTTCTTGCGTTTTGCTCTGCACGCGTCATCATCCTTCGCCTCAGCCTTCGCCTGCATTTTTCCTGACCCCACCCTGTTCCCGACTTCCGAGTAAACCTCCGTTGCCTGGAATAAACACCCGAGCATCCGCAAACCACCGCGCCTGTGTCGCCACACTTACTCCACAGCCACACATGCCACTCTCAAGCAGCATGTCAAGCCCAAACTACGGCGTCTATCAGCCCTATCCTGGACAGGCTTCCAGCCCATATCCTCAAGCTCCCCCTCCCCAAGGCGGGCCGCCTATACCTCAGCGTCCTGGATCGCAAGTGCCTCCACAGTCGCCCTTCTCTCCTCAAGCCCCTTCAGCTCCTCTTGGCCCATCGTCGCCTTACTCTCAAGGACAGTCTGGATACAATAGACCGGCTCCACCACCTCCCGGTCAAATGGCTTCCCCGTATCCTCAGTCCCATCCTCAGTCGCCATATCCTGGGCAACAATCTCAGTATGGCCAGCCTCCTGCGCAACAACCTTATGGGCAACCGCCGCCCTATCCTCAGCAACAAAATCAATGGGTGCAACAACCTCAGCAACAGCAAAATCAGTTTGGGCAACAACCTCCACAGCAACAATACGGACAGCCACCTCAGCAGCAATACGGACAACCTTATGGCCAGGCACCACCCTATCCACCTTATGTCGGTTACCCCTGATACTTTGATACTCATCCTTTTTTTTTTTTTTTTTTTTCGCCCGCAGCACGTTCAGTTACTTGGTTTTAGAATTAGGCGTTTGCTAATGTTTGACGTACAGGGCGGTGCACCCCCAGGGCAGCCTCCCCAGGGACAGTATGGAGCTCCACCTCCTCAGGGCGGATATGGAGGTGCCCCTCCCCCACAACAGGTTCAGGCAAGTCCTGCCGAGATTGGAGCTTACAAGCAGCTCTTGCAAGCGTGCATCCAGGAAAAGGGTCTCCAAGGATTCTATCCCCAGAACTCTCCAATCATTGAGCAGATCGCGCAACAAGCCCCCGGAAAGGTCAACCAAGTTATCCAGCGCTGGCGCGTGCAAAAGGAGATTGCCAACGATATCGTCAAGCTAGCCCTCTATGATATAGTGTTGTACATCGGTAAGTCGCAGACGTCTTTCATAAGAATCTTAGCTCAACTTTCATAGATGACAGTGGCTCCATGCAGTTTGAAGAGGAAGGTAGCCGTATCAAGGACTTGCGTCTCATCTTGGACCGTGTATCTTTCGCCGCAACCCTGTTCGATGCGGATGGTATTTCTCTCCGCTTCATGAACACTGACCTCTCTGGTGCCCGCAATCAGCAAGGCAGGCCCCTCCAGGATGGAGTAGCCAGCGAAGCCCAGATCGAAGAGGTCATGCGTGGTGTTCAGTTCAAGGGGCTCACCCCAATGGGTACTTCTCTCCGCAAGAAGGTCATTGATGAGATAGTACTTTCAAAGGCTGCCCAAGGTCAACTAAGAAAGCCGGTCTTGGTCATTGCCATTACCGATGGTCAGCCGGCTGGTGAGCCGCAAAACGCTGTATTTGATACTATCCGATACGCGTTCGATACTCTTCAGCGACAATACCCACAGTATGGTCGTGGTGGTATTGCATTCGAGTTTGCCCAAGTTGGTAATGATGAGGCAGCGAAGAAGTTCCTTGGCAAGCTTGATGAGGACCCTCAAATTGGTCCTATGGTAGACTGCACTTCCAGTAAGTTTGCATTTCTTCAACTCGATAACCTGGCTAATGGGTGCTTCTAGACTTCGAAAACGAACAGGAAGAGATGGCTCGCGCCAACCCACCTGTGGATCTCACACCCGACCTCTGGATCATCAAGCTTTTGCTTGGTGCTATCGATCGCAGCTACGACTCCAAGGATGAGAAGACCAACCACCCTGTACCCGGGGGATATGGCGCTCCACCTGGTGGTCAATACGGTGGCCCACCTCAGCAGGGCTATGGTCAGCAGCCTCCACCAGGACAGTACGGAGTACCTCCTCAGGGACAGTATGGCGCACCTCCTCAAGGTCAATACGGTCAGCCACCCCAAGCTCAGGGCCAGTACGGTGCACCACCGCCAGGCGGACAGTATGGTCAGCAAGGTCATCCTCCTCAGGGACAAGGCCAGTACGGTGCCCCACCACCTGGACAGTATCCTCAGCAGGGCCAGTACGGCCAACAGCAGCGACCTCCACAGGGCGGCGCTCCTCCCCCAGGCGGAGGATACCCAGGCCAGCAGCAGTATGGCCAGCCTCCGCCCGGTGGAAGGTACTAATCGTTAAAAACGGTGTCTGAAGGCAGACTAAGTGATAGAAGATTCGGATCCCAAAATCGACCTCATAGCCCTACGATAACTCACCATACCACGATACATGTCCTTGTTTTTGGTTAACATGCACGAGACATCTTCTCGGACGAGATAGTTTGGTCGTCATGTAGTCACCTCCCATAACTCAATGTAAATATCAATTAAACGTGCACCATCTTAGGTTTCTATTTGCTCACCTGTATGATACATGCCTCTAAAACTCTTTCTTTTGGAGGCAGGAGGAGACATGCTACTAAATGTGGCGCTCCAACGTATTGCTTTCACAAAACAGGACTCCGAGATACCTATACACCCACGCGTCCACCCATGATACAGAGATGCGTATCTACTCATACATCATATTTCCGCTGAGCCCAATGATGGACAGTACACTGTACACCACCGCCGAACTCGTCCGTCACAGTGTCTCTACCGAGTCAACGCACTTGTCAAACATCACAAGCATCCCCCAAGCGGTTTGTGCAATGACCTGCCATTCCCAAGTACAGGAGCAGTCAGTGAAGGAATCCAGCGACGCGATGATGCCCAAGGTGGTGACTGGCTATTCGTCTGCATCTGCGTCTGCGTCCCGTGCCATATAGAGTCAGCATCGAGCGTGGAATTTGTGCAAGTGGGTGGTGGGGTCTGCTTGACCTGGTGGCTGTTCTCGGCCGGATGGATGGCTAGCGGGCACAAACGAGTTAAGTGTTGTGTTCAGCAAGTGCAGAGCACGAGTGGGAGCTGGGGTGTCACGGGGTACAAGCTAGCTTTTGTGCTTTTCCCGCAACAAGGCACGAAACGAAACGTGGCGAGTTGAGCGTGGATAGAAGGTATTGCGGATTGATTTGGGGTGGGGGGAACACATGTTCACCATGTTGCACGCATATATAGTGGGGAGACGGTCCTAAGCGTAAGAATATATTCAATCGAGCCAGAACACTAACTATATCTTCCAATCATCGAACAAGAACCAAGGGATATACAAAATCGTCATCAGATGTCACAGCTCTCAAGTGTTAGGAAGGGGGCGGAGACGCTTAATGCCGTGGTTAAGAGTGGCTCCGTTCCAGGTGCAGGGCTCGTTGCGATTAATTACCTATGCTCGTGGGGGCCGCGCCTTGTCTCCATATATGGTATTGGTGCCTAGTAGCGTGGCGCGTCGCCAGGGCGGGGAAAGTCGTCTTTGCGGGTGTATTCGTCCTTGCGGATGTATTCATCTTTACGGCTGTAGTCGTCCTTGCGGCCGTAATCGTCGCCGGGCCTCCCGCCGATTTGGCTCCGTCCACTGCCGTAGTCTCGTCCGGTGCCGTCTCTTCCATCACCGTAGTGCTTTCGCCTCAGGGCGGCGAGCCTCTTCTTCTTGGTGTGTGCGTTGATGTAGGTGCCGATGATGAAGCCGATGACGTTGAAGAAGGGCACCCAGGTGGTTTCGGGCAGGAATTGCTGGGCAAAGGCAAGCGAGATGGGCGAGACAATCCAGCTAACCTTCATGACGGGCCAGAAGCCGGCCTTTACGGTTGCGCGGACCTGGTGGAATGTGCGGGCGCCGGCGATAAGCGCCATGGAGACGAGGTAGACGCTGTTTTGGATGGGCGCAATCTGTACGGGTTAGCGCGCGCTTCTGGGCTGGGAAGTCGCGACATTGACGCACCATCAGATTGCTGGCGAGGATCTGCAGGACCTTGGCCTTTAAGCTCTTGCGCCCCTGGAAGACCTTCTGCAGGAGGCTGATCAGGACGTGGCCCAGGGGCGCGCTGATGACTGCGCCATAGAGGGCCATTTTGGGGACGCGCGAGGTGAAGTAGTGGCCGCTCTTGCTCCGGTCGTGGGCGATCCACGACGCGAGAAACTCTTGCAGGCCAGAGAGGGTGCCTGAGGTTAGCATCTTGGTCCTCAGCGGGTTTTGCTGGAGCTGCTTGAGATAAGCCTAGCATGTCGCTTGTTAGCACGGCCATGTTTACGGCAATACTTGCAATCGCAATTGCGTGGCACTCACTGCAAGATAGCCATTGGGGCCGCCGGCCTTGGTGAGGGCCTGGCCAACCTCGTGCAGGAGGTCGTCCTTGCCCTTGGACGATGTAGCATCGGCAACCACCGAGGCCGCCTTGACCGTCGTCTCCTTTTCGAATTTGACCGACGACATGGCGCGTTCGGGCGAGTGAAATGGGCGCGTAGAGAGGTGATCCGGGAATGGCCGGGCGGAGTGCAGTCTGATGGCGATGGAGGTGGTGGGTTGCCCTGCGAGGTGTTGTTGACGATGGCTGGGAACGACAACACTGCTCCGAGGCCCAATCTGCTTTGGTTGCGCTAACGCCTGTCTGGCCTGGGACCTGGCGAGTGTCGTGACTGGCAACAACAACACCTCGGCCCGCGTTCCGTAGCTTTGCGGACGATTGAGCCTGGCTCCTCGAGTATATTTCTGTTCTTTGCAAGTTATGAAGGACGAGATGTGCTTTCCGACTTCTCGAGCTCACACACAGCGGGCCGCTGTGCTTTTGTTGCCAACGGGTCCACGTCGGCATTCGCCGCGCCAATGGGACAGGGCACTTGAATCTCAGGTACCGACCGCGATAACACTGCCAGCCATCTTCATCACCATACCATATTCGTGGTGCCTGGACCTACGCCGTCTTTAGCATATCTGTGCCTGTTTGTAGAACAATGTCGAATTCGTACCATCATTACGCACCAGGCTCGTCGAACACGATGGACCATACTGGTAAGTATGCAGCAAGAGCAGAGAAGGACCATAGGTAACGACAACTGCAAAAGGCGGTTAGTTGGTTTGCAAATTCTTCTTCTTTCAAAATCTTTCCTTAATTTGAATCTTCGTCTGTGATCAAAAGGCTTTAATCTATTTCCTTATCCCGTTCCCTATCTTCTCTCAAGCCACAGTAAGCAGAGTGAGTAATACGTCCAAGGCAAAGGCCCTGACAGCCAGCCTCCTGTGTAAGACCAGGCTTTTACTTTTATTCTCTTATCGACTCTCCAAACAGCGTCAGGGTACTTACTGCAATGTAGCAATGATATGGTGGTACGTATCCTAACGAGCTGGTTACAGTTTGAATACAGACTCGATCACGACGTCTTGACTGGTGCTGCCCTTCATCCTCTCTCCTTTGCTAGATGCGTGTCAGTTCGCCAAGTCATCGTGAAGGCCGTTTGTATGTCTTGGCAACAACCACGCATGACCATTGATGGCTCGCAAGGTCATCGGCACCTTACTTTGTCCACAAGTCAAGGTTACGCTCTCGGTTTCGTTATTGTACGCGGGTGCTTTACTTGCCACGCGCGAAGGGGACACGGCGTTTCTCACTATCGGCGCTGAAGAGTTGAGTCGCTCTTGCTTGATTCGATTGTGCCTTCGTTCACAGCAAATGTACCACGCAACTGCCCGAAATTACGCAAATTACCTGGAGCAACCTCGCCTCACCGTTGACACTTCTACCAGTCACGATCCATTCTCGCGTGGCCCAGCATGCGAGTAGGTACATGGGATATCAATCTCAATATGCTCGTTAACAAGCTCAAGACCCACAACATGCCGAAGCGCGGCGGGCGTCTCCCAACTTGCACCCATGTCGACATGGACCGGATCTATGGACAAGAGCTGTTGTGCCCTGTTTGTGGTCAGCCACCATCCATGGGGTTTCTCTATCAGTGTCGACAAGAATGCCATGGCCACCCATCACAGCATCACATGGTGTCCCATTACGACGATCATGACCACACCAACGCCCCCATAACAGCCATACGCCAACAGCTGGAGTCCGTAGGATTGAGCGAAAGCGTTATTCTTACTGCAGAGCAAGGCCTCTACACTACCGCCCAACTCGAAAGACTCAAGGCGCAAAAAGAAGAACTCCGACAAGCAATCTCACTCGACCTCCACATCACCCACCTCAACAATACCGTCGCCGCCCTCGCAGCCATAGAGCAAGCCCCCCCAAACCACGGCGGCGCGGGCCCCAGCATCTTGCACACAGTACGCCTCCCAAAGTATTTCACGTGCCACTCTAACACGCAATAGGAGCCTCCAACTTGCCACTTCTCCGCCTGCCACACCTGCCGCCCCCACTGGCGCGATCGTATCTACCTCTCCTTTGAATCCGCCCTGACCGCCCGCCCGCCCCCCATCTCCCCCCAAGAAGCTTCCACCCTCCCCACTAAACCAGCACACGTCCTCCGCGCAATTCACACGCAGCCTCTTCTGTTCACGCCACCCTCCCTCGCCAATTCCACCGCCTCCACCTCCTCGACGCATACGTCGCTGAGCACGTCTGTGGATACGCCGACACGGGTGATGTATGGGCAGGGCCAGGGGCGGGGGAGGGAGCCGAGGTGGGCGTTGAGGGAGGCTGTCATGGGGCTGTTTGGGAGGGCGGAGAGCGAGGATGAGGAGGTCGAGAGCGAGAGTGAGGGCGAAGTGCTTGTTGAAGGGGGCGTGGCGGTGACGGAAGAGGCCGTTGAAATGCGTGTGCCGGACGTGATAGAGGTGAGAATGGAGCGCGTCATGGCGCAGGTATAAAATGGTGGCGCGGACTGATATGCTAAGGGGGTAACTATGCGTAGAATACGTTTGATCATTTCATTACCCTACCCATCGTGAATTCTTTTCCTGTTTCCGTCTATCTATAATACAACGTGCACGACCTCCCGTATAAAAACCATGCACTACGCCCTCCCAAGCTTCCACTTCGCAATCCGACTCTGTATATCCTCCCACGCAAACTCCCGCCCGCGCAGCCCTTCCATCTCGCCCTCCTGCAGCACCACCGTCGGCGCTCCACTCCCCTGCCCCAGATTCCGCACACCGCCGCCAAAAACAGTGCGCGCGACGCGCCGCAAGTCCTGGATGGTGACTTCCTCGATCTTGCGGCACATTTCCCTGACGCCGACTTTGCGGCCATGCACCTGGACCTGGCGGCCTAGATCCTCAAGCTCGACCATGCGGGACTCGAGATTCATAAGGAGTGAAGAGCGCAGCTGATTTTTGGCGCGGGCGACCTCGCCCTGTTTGAGCGCGGCGTAGCCCGATTCGTCGCCGAGGGACTTGAGTTCGCGGCACATGACCTCGAGCATCTGTGCGACGTGGGAGGGGGCGCATGACGCGGCGATGCCGAAGAGGCCCGAGTCGGTGTAGCTGTGGTTGAAGGCGATGCAAGACTCGACCCAGCCGTGCTGGTTGAGGACGTTGAGATAGAGACGCGAGTACATGCCTTTGCCGGGGCCGCCGGCGGAGAAGGAGCCGCCGCCGCCGAGGAGGGTTTGGAGGGTTGCGAGGGCGTAGATGTCGGGGGAGGAGATGGGGAGGGCTTCGAAGGCGAGGTGGATATGGGAGAGGCGGGGGAGGGAGGGGTTGAGTGGGGGAGGGATCGGGGGGAGGGTGAGGAAGCCACCGGTGTAGTGGGAGGGGAGGGAGGTGTCGATTGGGGGGAAGGAGAGGTCAAGTGAGGTGTTGACTGAGGCGTTGGAAGTGGCGGATGTGGAGAGGTTTTTGAAGAAAGGGATTTTGGAGAGGAGTTTGGAGGTTTGGGGTGGGGCGCCGGTGGGCGTGGGGTGGTCCGCCGTGAAGGTTTGTTGGGGGGATGGCGAAGATGGGGTGTCTTCGAGCAGCGAGGGGCCTTGATCTTTTTTCATATCGGCAAAGTACTGCTCTGATAGCCGGACGGCTTCGTTATGATCTACACCAGCGAAGGCAAGAACTATCCGATCGGGCTTGTAGAATTCCTTTCGGTATGCTTCGACGGTGTTGCGGTTGATATATGGCAGGCGCTCCTTGGGACATAGCAATGGGTTGCCCAGGGTGTTGTCCTTGTAAGCAGCCATGTGTACGAGCTCAGGCAGGATGAGCTCTGGCTTGCTCCAGATCTCCCCAATCTCGTAGTCGGCCGTCTCAAGCTGTTCTTGCACTTCGTTCTCGGTTATGATTGGGTCGCGGATGGTCTCGGCTAGGATGCCGACGGTGGAGGCTACGGAGGAGTTGAAGGTTGCGGCCTGGTACATGAGCGATTCTCTCGACGAGGCGCATTGGATGTTGCCCCCCAACGACTCGATCTTGCCGACCATCTCGTCGCCCGTGGTGGTGCGCGTCGACTTGAAAGCCAGGCGGTCGATGATATGGCTGACCCCTCGCAGCGCATCGTTCTCGTACCGCGACCCAGACTCGACGTAGGCACCTATGCCGGAAAAGTGGCCTGGCAGCGCTTCGGTGGCCACGCGGATGCCATTGGGCAATGTGGTGATTTGGTCCAACTCGACCGGGTCCCTTTCTTCTGCCAACACCGTGGCCAGCCCCCGTCTACTGCCGCATGGTGCTGATCGTGTGAGTGACGCTGGCGTCCGGGAAAGTGCTCGCGTTAACGGCCGAACAGAGCGGGGCCGTAACATGTCGTGGGCGTGGGTGCAGAGCATCGACAGGCGGCCAAAATCAAAATTTCGGCATGACGATGCATGTCACGTGCCGCATCACCAGTGTTGCCGATGCCGCGCGCCCAGGCCAGCAGCACCAAAGTGGCCGCCCGACTCTAACGCATGAGAATGGTTCTCGCACAGTCAGCCTTATCTGACTAGCTGATACTCTTGTGCGGAGGCGGAGACTTGAGCTCGCGTTGTGCAGCAGATGGGGTGCATGCAGCAAGAATAAATAGCATGGCGGCTGTAGGTCAAACATCAAGCGCTGACAATTTGGCTCGCCTGCCATGCTTCGGCCATAGCCCCCAAGGAGAGTTGAATGTCTTTTTGCCACCACCGCACCACCCAACCCTAACCTTTGCTTCGGCGCCTCCACATGCAGCTTCAGCTCCTGCGCCACGTGCCCAGATTACAAACTCTCCTAATTGTCAGTCTATCTGCTTTCTGTCTGTCGCCGGCCTCTCAGACTCCCTGACATCCTGTCTGGCCAGGGCCCAACCTTGGCACTCTCCCCATCAGCACGGCGCAGCCCTGCTCGCTCTCGCATATCATATCGTATACACTGTGTCGTACTTACCACCCGTTGAACCTCATCCATCCCCGCGAGTGCTAGGCATATCGCAGCCCCATGCTTGTTTAAACGGTCGCCTGTGCCGCGGTAGTTGTCAGACGTCGTCGAAACCCCATTCACACACCCGTCTGGGCAAGCCTCAGGCCAGAGGCATCCTTGTTTACGCCCTCCTGCGTCTACCTACATCTGATGTTCACTGCACCGGCGCCCGCCGCACCCACTGTTGCTGCATCCCCGGTGTCGCCCTCGTCGCCCTCGCCTCGACCGTCGGGCTTGCGAGGCTTGAGTTTCTTGAGGAATCTGCACCTGCCCTCGACCATCACCGCCTCCGACGACCCACGTGAGGATTCCAGGCTGTCCAAAACACGAGCACGCGCATCCACCCACACCCCGCCTGCCTCGCCCGCCTTTGCTTCTTCCTCGGCCACCACTGCCACCACTCGCCCCCCGCCCCCTTTGCGCAGACAGACCGACCCCGACTCCGATCTGGTCCCCTCGCCAGCCCTGCATCTGCCCGTCTCCCCTGTCTCTCCTCCTCCCGCCACCACCATGACCAGAAATCGCGCAGAGACGGCCGGCCCGCAGCTCACAATGCGCAACAACTCTGGCCCCACGCCTGCCTCCCCAGGCCCAGCCAGCAACGGTGCCATGGAAAACGGGACTGACGGTGCGCCTGCCGTCAAGCACCTGCCCTCGATTCGTTTCATCCCGCATCAGGATCCCCGAGCCGGCCGTCCTTCGCTGCAGTTTCCTACCATAACTCGCACCCTGCCCGATGAGTCTGCCCTGATTCGAGTTGGCAGGTACTCGGAGCGTGATAATATACCGGAGAACCCCCCGAACATGCCCTCGGCAGCGGCCGTAGGATTCAAGTCCAAAGTTGTCAGCAGAAAGCACTGCGAGCTGTGGTGTAAGGATGGCAGTTGGTACATCAAGGACGTGAAGAGCTCGTCCGGGACCTTCCTCAACCATATCAGGCTGAGTCAGCCAAACGTCGAATCCAAGCCGTTCCGCATAAAAGACGGCGACATCGTCCAGCTCGGAATAGACTTTCGAGGCGGAGAGGAGATGATTTTTCGCTGTGTCAAGATTCGTGTCGAGTGTAACCGTGGCTGGCAACAAGGGCTGAATAAGTTCAAGTGCGTTACTGCATTCCTGTTGTGAATTTTGACTGACCCCGCTAGCAAACAAACACATCAAAGATTGCGAAACCTTGCCAAGGGTAAGGTGGATAGCGACAGCGCATCAACCCATACCTCGGAATGTGCCATCTGCCTAATGCCAATCGCCGTAAGTCTTCACGTGACTTGCAAGTTCCATCCCAACTTACTTGAGCACAGCCTTGCCAATCATTATTTGTCGCCCCATGCTCCCACGTCTGGCATTACAAGTGTATTCGTCCCATTCTAAATGGGCCAACCTGGCCCAATTTCCTATGCCCGAATTGTCGGGCAGTTGCTGATCTAGAGGAGGATGTAGAGGAACCAGCCGACTTTGAAGACTGGGTGGAAGACGCGGAACAGGCCAATGACAAAGCCTCGGCTGAAGGCGAGAGTAGACAGGGAGACCGCCATGTGACCCCGCGCGCGTCAATCGTCCCACTGAACGCACAGGCCCCTGTCAATGGCGATAACGAAAATATGTCTGAGCTACAACAGTCAGTCTCAAACTTCACCATTGCTGACTCGACACCCGCGAATATGAGTCTGCCCCCGCAGACTCCCGAGCGTCGTGCCGAGCCACCAACGTCCTCAGTCACTCAGCCAGTCACGATCAACGTGCTTGGGGCCAATGAATATTCTGGCCTCTCTCCACTGTACCAAGCTACCCGTGATGGGCTCACTCCTGATCGCGTTCCCGATGGGCCCATGACCCCTCGAAATGACGCTGGCCCATTTGTTCTGGATGGTAGTGCCGGACGAGCAGCAGCCAACCGACTTCGAGACATCTCGTCCGTCTCAGACTCTGGAAGTGCGCACGGCGGAGTCCCCCCAACTATACCACCCGTACGATTTGATTAGGGAGTATTTCCTATGGGTTATTCTGCATATTTTGGCGCAACATGGCGCCACGGGGCTCATGAGGGTTACGGTCTATCATTATTTGCATACTGCTTGTTGAGGAAAGAAGATGTTGCAAGAGGGAGGGGAATATTCTTTTGTCGAAATCAGCGAATGTACCATGTTGTCACGCCGAGTTCTTGGCTCCTAATCGCTATAGCAGACGTAGATAACCATCACATAAACACGGACGAATATATGACGGGGCCTGTCTGCTTAGACTCTCATCCTATCCACACATAGTGGTGAAGTATCAGTCAGTCATGTCAAGCCTCACGCAGTCTTCCTCCACGCATCAGCCAGCAGCGCCCCCCCAGCAACAACCCCACACGCCCCTACCCCAACCTCGCTCAGCACCCCCTTCTCAACAGACCAATGCAGCGTCATAGGCGCATACGCAACATTCGACACCAAATCCCTCCACCACACTTCCCTCTGCCTAACCTTCTCCTCCCCCTCCTTCTCCTGCCCCTCCTTCTCCCAAAAATACCCCTCCACCCCCAACCGCACAATCTCCACCCCCACATACCCGGCCCAAAACCGTGAACTCCACATCCACCACCCGTTCTCCCGCGCCTTGTCCACACGCACGACGCCCTTGCCCGCAAGATACGCTGCATTCTCGAGCACCTGGAACCCGACGCACGACAGTATGCGCGCCCACTCCACGCGCCGCAGAGCCTTTTCCTTGGCGCTACCCGGTGCGCGCGCGAGGAGCGTGTCGCGCGCCCACGTGTACAGTCCCAGCAAGCCCCATAGGCGCACGAAGATGCGGAAGTCGGAGATGGTGGATGCAAGGGAGGATGTGCCTGCGATTATGGCGTGGAGGCGTGGCTGCGTCGGTGTGGGTTTTGATGCGCGGGTTGGGGTGGGTGTTAGTAGGCGGGGGAGGAGCGCAGATAGGAGGGTGAGGGTGTAGGAGAGGGTGCAGAGGAGGGCGTCGGTTGTGGAGGGGGACGAGAGGAGGGTTGAGAGGCGGAGGAGGGTTTTGTCGGTTTTGAGGAGGGTGGTGTGGAGGAGGAGGGAGAGGGTGGGTTTTCGGGGCTTGTTGGAGTCTTGGGGGTCGGTAGGTTTTGGGTCTTTGTTGTTGATTTGTTTTGGAGGGGTGGATGGCGAGGGTGAGGGGGTGGTTGTTGTGGTGGGGGGTTTTTCGTCCATGGTTTGGGAGTTGGTAGGCGGATAAAAGGCGGCGACGATTTTATTGCTGGGGTTATTGGGACTTCATGGTGGGTTTGGAGTGATGAGTAGCTGTGGCCGAGGCTGTCGGAAATGGAATGGGCTGCAGCACGCGTCAGGGTCTTACACGTGTCTGTCGCGGTACATTGCACGTGAAAGTGGACCCTGTGACAAAACTACATGCAGTTGAATCACCAACGTCACCTGATGGCACTCAGCAACCTCGTAAGGGGGTTATCAAAGGAGGAAAAATGTCGTGGTGTGCACGTGATTCACAATTTCATTCACATCTAAAGGAGCCCCCAAAGATTCTGCACATTCCTTCCTCCAGCATCTGATATCTCTGCACTTCGCCATCGAATCTCATGCAGCCTAATCATCTTCCGAACCAGCTCTTCTCCATTCGACAGCTCGACTAAATGCCACTGACCTTTCCTCAATACCTTCAACAGGCCCCACATGACCAGGAAGCAGATGGGCTAAGCAAACAATTAGTAACATGAATTATCTTAATGAGGATAGGACTTACAGCAAGATATGCAGACAAGAATGGCTGCACATGGAACTCCTTCCAGAGACCTGCGCCATTCGCAATAACCAGGATGAAAAGACACGATGCCAACGATGCATACGCAGTAATCGGCTGCCCATGGCTTCGATAGGGGAAATCATCCGGCATATTATTTCTCCCCCGGTTCCATCGTCGAATAAGGGGGACGCTGGAAAGAGCTTCGCGATTCCGATCAATGCTGTGATCTGTGAGTGCAAATCCAGTCTACACAAATACCAACCTACCAGTTGTAAAATCGGATGTACGCCCAGCACTCACATGCCCATACGACAATCACACCGATCGTCCCCATCTCCGACAACACGTCGAGAATATTCCCAATGCTCGTGTCTGGCCCATGTTCGCTAGCAAGATACAAAAACGGGATCCACGCGAAAATACACGACGCCATCAGCGCTCGCAGTGGAACCTTGCGGTTATTCGTTTTGCCAAAGTAGGCGAAGAAGCGCGTATACCACGGCTGGTTTGGGCCGCCGTCCAGGCTCCTTGTTAAGCTGAAGAGCGCACGAGACGCGACGTAGAGGTTCGTATTTGCGCACGTCAGCGCGGTGAATATGAGGAATACGTTCAGCGTACCCGCTAGCCCAGGGACTCTACTCGCCTCAGCCACGAGGACGAATGCAGATGCCGTGCTGCCCTTGCCTGTTTCCGAGTCCAAGGGATCGTTGACCCAAGACATGCGTGGGAGGGCAGGATCGTCCCATTTAATGTTGAGCGTGACGAGGACGCCGGCGAGGACGTAGAGAATGCCAGCGAGGAAGGAGATGTAGACGGCGGAGAGCTTGACTGTTCGCCCGATTGCCGCTGAGTGTTTTGGATTTCGCTCTCTAGTTACACGTGCTTCGAGGGCAGAGGCGGCCGTGATTTCGACGCCGACGTAGGCGAATGCTGCGATGGAGAGGCTCATGAAGAATGCTTGTGGCCAGCTGTCTGTTACATCTAGGTCGCGGACGATGACCGTGTTGGGATACAGCGATGTGCCCAGTTTTGGGCCTGCACCTGCGCCTTGGTTGATGGCGATCATCACGAAGACGATGATGATGAGAAAGGCTAGTTTGAGAGTTCCGCCTATCACTTCAACGAGGCCGTATAGCTGTGAAATCTTAGTGGTGAGGTGTTACTGACGCTCAAGTGGTAAATACCTGGATGCCAAATGCATTGATAATAACAAGTATTGCCGGTACCAAGAAGAACAGAATACCTCCTTGGATGCCTTTCGGTGTTTCCCAGTACTCGGCAATACCCGCTGTAGCAGCGATAAGAGCCGCGAAGGATATTGCATATGTGAACCTAGACGACGTAAGAACTATGCTCCATATATTCGTAGGGTACAACTCACCAATATGCAACACCAACTGCTATACCAAGCTCAGCATCCACAAACTCGGTGACGTAGACGCTTAGTGCTCCGGAAATGGGCCAAATACAAAGCATCTCTGCAATGCACTGCATTACGCCCCAGGCAAGAACGCCTAGAAGTGCAAACGATAGGAGCACCGCGAGTGGTCCACCAAGTCGAAGAATGGTTCCGCCTCGTACATACAATCCAACTCCAAGGACGCCGCTGATAGTGATCATCTGCCATGTATAAGTTATTGTTACGTTCCGACATCCAGCCTCAACTTACAAAGATGTGTATTCCCCCAAGCCGTCGACTATCACCAAGTCAGCAGTCATTCGTATCTCTTCACAGAACTTCGTACTTGACAGCTCTATCACGGTTTCTCTCAATAACCAACTCATCGTCCGGCAAGGCTGAGGGAATCTGCTCTGCTTCCAGCGCATCCTCCACAGTCTCAAACTTATCATCCTGACTCGACGGCTCAAGGCTCACATCCGAAAGACGAATGCTATCCCGCGTAGACAGCAAATAATCCCCAGCGTTATTCGTTCGTGTAGCAGGAGCCCTCGTCTCCGGCACCCAGTCTGGAAACCAATCTGCGCGTTGTTGCGCCTCAGCCTGCTGGGACTGCATGTTGCGTGTCGAGCACACTAAGGACCATTGGCCGCTTGTAACGAACAAGAGCAAAGGAAAGATGACACGCAACAAATCCAGGTACAGGCACAGGGCAAAAAAAGGTGAAACTGGAGCTGCCTCCCGATCCCGCTGGCCAGGTTCTGCCTTGGGTGGGTATCTCAGGCCCTTCCCCAGCCTTTAAACATGCTCCGTCCCAAGGCTGAGGCCAAGCACCCTCTTCGTCCTCCGCTCGTATTCGACTACTAGTGCGCGCCCCCAAGCCCCGTTCAGCACATGTAAGGCACGCCAGCCCAATCACGCGCCGTCCCGGTTTTCCCGGGATACTGCCTCGTTTGCCTGCTGCGGACTTGCACCGGTCACCAGATAAGGGCATGGCCAGCCAGGTAGGCGGGACGGGGTGTATTTCTTTACCCTCGTCGTTGCGTGGCAGCGTTTACCCTTGGAAGAAAAAATCGCTCCGCCTTTGTCGTCGCGCCATGTGTTTGGATTTTAAGAGAGTGAGCCTTGTTGTGGTTTCAGCGCGTGTGTGTTTGTGTTATGGTAGTGCTAATTGGTGACAGATGTTGAGATCGAGATCGACGAAGGAACCAAAGGTGGATTTGTACACGCAGAATTATCGCGTCAGGTACATGGATCAAGCGAAGCTGGAGAGGGTATTGGAAGAATTGTTTCCAAAGGCGAAGTATGGAGACAAGAATTTTGATATTGGGGTATGGGGTGCGGAAATATGCCTTGATGGCGGGTAGGCTGACGAGTAACAGATGAGGAACGACCAGTGGATCATCAGCACACCCCGTCCTCTGACAGAGGTAAGTCGCCCCAACCGCACACACACACACACACACACATACGTTACTCAAGACTTGCTAACAGAAAACCATAGGATGAACTCAAGTATGAACAGTTCCCCCGCTGAAACACCGAAAGGCTGACTGGTGTAGTCGTGCAAAGCCGTGATTGGCCGGAGGGTTGGCAGGCAGAAACGAGGGCAGGCGATTAAGCCTGGGAGAGTGGCTGCGCACTAAACCCGCCTTTGGGGGACAAAAGTTGCACAGCCGCGTCACTTTGCATTGAAATTTCTTACTTTTCTCTTCAGCTTTGCATGCTGCACCTCCGCACTGGTAGATTTTCCAATTCCACAGTTTTAGACTTCTATATTGCGCAACTCGCTCGACACCCTTTTTTTCACTGTGATGGATCCCGTGAGCGCCTTGGTTTCAAATTCACAATATTACTGGAGACGTCTGGATGAGTCATCGGCGTGTTGCGAATCTGAAGGTAATTCTTCAGGTCCTATCCATATCGTGGATGTGCCGGCTACCGTCAAGCCACAGAGCGGCTTAGTACCCCTGAGGTCGCAGGCATGCGCTGACCTGAAAATATTGGATGACTATCTGGGAAATTCAATAAACTTAAGTTACCAATACCGTCTGATGTAAGTAAAAATAGGGATTCTGTAAAGCAAACTGGCTGAATAGTTCGCCAGATCGATATGCCAGAAAGACTCTTGGTCGAGATTGCAAACAACGAAGTCTATGCTGCGGCAGGTCGTGGAACATCATGATATCGATACTAGCTTCCTGGAGGTTCCGCTCAGCTTCTGCTATCGCACGACTGATGAGGAGCAGAGCTTTTGTGTTCCTTGGACTATCAAGGAGGATGAAAATACAATTCGTTCGTGTTTATCGAACTCGCGCGTCTTTATAAAACTGACATGCTTCAAGAAATATTCTACACTTTTCGATATGCTGAATACAGAGGCCTCCCTACTGAGCCCTGGGTGATCCGACAAACAGGGGTGTATCAAAAATACGATGTGAAAGAGAAAACGTCTTTATACATTTTGGTGAACGCAGCCCCTAACTCGGTGGCATATCAACGGGTGTTGGAAAGCTTTTCGAACCACCAACTCCAAATGAGATTGAATCCATTGTGGCTACATGGTGTTATTCACGCATCCTACTTCATGAGCTGGAGGGAGTATATTGCTGAGTATGAGAAGAGATTACTTCCAATCGTAAGCATTTTCGCGATGTAAAAGATATGTAGCACTGACCATAATTAGACAGATACCACGACCTCTACTATGATCAACAGACCACTTAGAGTGAGCCATGATAGCCTTGGGCAGGTGAGGTGGCTGGAGAGTCGATTCATTCCTCTTCGTGCCATCCTTATGAATTTCGAAGAAGTTGCCGAGGGACTCGGTGCGTTGGGTAAGAATCTGGTAGCCAGAGGCTGTATAAATGAAGAGAACCAGCGACAAGTGACATCCCAGCTGGAAAATAGCAAAAGATATGCTAGAACGTTTATACGATCAGCATTATTCTTGCAGCAGCGGAGTAATAACACTGCTACGCTTCTTGCTGATACATTGGCTTTCAGAAACCAAGGTGTTGCGCAGGAGCAAAATGGCAGCATGATTATCTTGACAAGATCTGCCGTCTTTATCACAGTGATAACCCTCATTTATCTCCCCTGGACTCTCGTAACGGTATGTTGATCTGGGTCGTATCTAACCTTTGTAGCTGACCTCCTGGTTTAGGGTATATTTGGCATGGAATTCTTTGGATTGAATCCGGAAACGCAAAAGTTGCGGACATCTCCACAAATCTGGATTTACTTCGTAACTTCGGTGGGCACAACCATTCTTACGATGATCTTGTACTATATTATGGCAGGCTTTCCGCAGATCAGGAAGAAAAAGGATGACGACAAGATGAAAGTCGATTATGTTCCACGTAACCTACAGAGAGGGTACACAGATGTTGAGAAGAACCTGTCGGTTGCTGGTAAACACGATATGGCGTGGAATCCTAAGGTAATTAAGGATTGAGTCCGATACGAACGATACGGAGCAATGAGCCTTCCATAATAGATATCAATAGAAGACGCTCTGTGAGCGAACCTTTTGAGGTGGTCGTGATTGCCGCAACGAATTTGCTCTGGTATGTCATTCCCGGTAGCTTCCTTTCCTGTTTGATGTCGAGTTCGTCTCTTGTATTTGCAGCGGGAAAAGTGAGAAGCTGGAGTTCATTGTGCGCCTGTCTGGTCCCAAAAGCCAGGACCTCTTGGTCGTTTTGATCCAGGAGAATCTGAAGGAGGCGATAGCCTCGCGCGTTGCTTTGCGAAAATCGTTTGAGGCCCCAGGCTCGAATGATGACCCTATTTTCCTGGGAAACAAGGGCAAATGCCAGGGTCTGATTGTAAGGAGCGAAGCAAGTAAACAAGCCTTGAAGAAGGTCATCTTGGCCCTGCATTAGAGTCAGCTTGAATATTCCCGATCACAAGGATGTAAGTACCTCATGCTTGATCGGGCTTGGTGCAAGAGCTGTACGCCGACCACCCTGTAAAGACCAAGCATAGACATGCATGGCATTCTCGGACATGCCATTGATCTGTTGAGGTTTGGCAACGATGTACACACCGTTAGCCTCTGAAAATTTGAGTTCACAGACATCTTCTGCTGGACACGGGAGTGGGATTGCGCGACCAAGTGGAGAACTGGGATTCGAGCTCGATGCGGTCGATGAGGAGATCACGGAGTAAAATTTGCTAGAGGGTAGTGAGCTATATGGCCATTGAGTGATACATGCGAAGAGGCGCAAGGAACATACCTCTCAGAATGTGCATCTTGAAGCCATTCTAATCTAGTTAT
Organism: Ophiosphaerella herpotricha; assembly: GCA_028458525.1. Classification (NCBI taxonomy): domain Eukaryota; kingdom Fungi; phylum Ascomycota; class Dothideomycetes; order Pleosporales; family Phaeosphaeriaceae; genus Ophiosphaerella; species Ophiosphaerella herpotricha. Next base: position 28,324 of record JALNQK010000179.1, read on the forward strand.
GTACAAGGAGCTGTTCTGCCCCGATATGGAGTTGAATAGAACGAACGCAGCATACTGTGCATCAGATGATATTGCTAGTTTCCGGATGCGAGGAAGATCGAACTGCCAGTGATTGACAAGCTCTAGTTTGCTGTTATGGTTATCGGGTTGCGCAATATAATAGAAGTAGCACTGTTGCATGTAAGTATGTTGGGCGACGGGTACATCTTGGGATTCATACATCAAATTCTTGGTAGTCAGTAGCTGCCAAAATGAAATGAGTTGAGACGCCAACGCTAGGAATCCAGTGTCGCTCTTTCTCTGGACTAACTTCCCCATATGAGATGAGGTCTTCGTCGAACTCGCTCGAATCATCAGAGAGCAATGCATGCTCAAGTGAATAAGCAGCTAGAATGTTGTCTGTGATGCACACGAGTGGCTGAGCATTGGGCCCAAAAAAGCACATCCTTGCAGTGTTTGGTAATGGTATTCTCCAATCCTGTGCTTCTACATCAATTTCGGATTGCCGTCGCCAGGAACGTTTTAGTCGGCTGGGAATCTTGAAACGTGATTTTGGACTCTTGGGAGAGATAGGGCCCCTGCCAGCCATGATTTGAAAAGCTTTGAATGCAGTGATCAACTCTTCGCGGACCTCTGCAGCTGTTGTCTTTTGACGTTGTCTTGGATCAATTACCAGAACTTTGCGACTAAGGAACCTGATCATACCCTCAAAGATGGCACCCTCTTCTGCGTTTGCTTTACTTGTCTTTAGCCGAAGTTGGTTGTGCCATCTCTTCACCGCATCGCTAACTCGTGCATTATTCAACGTCTGCGACTCCTGACCGCCCGAAAAGGTGAAAAATCGGTCAAGGCCTTTTTTGTACCGACGCTCGGCAAACTCCTCGACCGCCGTATGGCCACCAGATAGATAAGAGAATATTACACTGATCACACAGCCCAACGACCAAGTATCGCTCTCAGCTTGAACTGGATGGTTTTCAACACATGCCTCAGGTGCTAGATATGTTCCGGTACCGCGCCGGTTGATGGTATAATCAGTCACAGTAGCGTCCGTGACATCGGGGAATCTTCGTTTGAAGAGCTTGTTGACCTCGTAGACGTTTTCGCCAAAGGTAAGGCTCCTTCTCAGAGACAACTGTTCCTCGTTATGCTTACGCCTCATTTTCACGCGAGACATATTGAAATCTGACAGTTTCCATATTTCTTCTTTTGTAATGGGGTCGATGACAACCAATATATTTTGCGGCTTTAGGTCCATGTGGAAGCATGACAGTTTTTCGTAGTCTGGTGACTCTAGCGCTTCATGTAAATATACAATGGCTCCGGCAAGTCCTACAGCGCATTGAACAATTCTAGCCTTCTCTAACGGTGCTTGAGGTCCCGTGGGGTATCGTTCCATATATTGTTTGAGGTCACAATTCGCTAGAGGCATGAACAGCGAGTATGTCAAACCATTTTCAATGCTTCCCAGGCTCTTCATGATGTTGTTGTGACTTTTTGCGTTTCGAACAATGGCCTGCAGAATGTCTCGCTCTTTTTCGTAGGCTCTATCCTCTGCATTGAGTTCGAAATCCTTTCTAGCAAGTACTAGCTCTTGGTCATTGGACATGAAGTGCGCATCTTGAAAGTGTTTGGGAGAGATCTGCAAGTAGAAAGGATTAGCGATAGTTACGATCAGGGATATGCAGTCTGGACTGATAGTTCCAAAAAATTCCAATACAGGACAGATGGGCTGCCACGGGACGTACCACGACCGCGTAGATCTTTCCAAAGGACCCCTGACCTATAAGTTTTTCGCTCTTATAAGGCAACCGACGGAACCGACCTCTGACCTCTTTGTTCTTCTGAAGTACAGGCGCAAAGAAGTCGTGCTGCTTTTGGAGGAAGAGATCAGCTGTGGGGTCTTCGCCTAGGATGGGCCTTAAGCTATGGATATTCTCAACGGGGAGTCTTGCGAGCTGACGCTCAGCATCCGTCCATTGCCTTGGTGCGACTAGAGTTTCGGTGAAAGAAAGTAGCGCCTCGCTGTCGCATTTTGAGGTAATGAGAATAGCCAGGTACACATGGAGTTTACGGGCTTCCATCTGCTGAACCAACTGAGAAGGACGGACACCGAGAATATGCGCTTGCCCTATAGGAATGATGGAAGTGAAGAGCTGCTCAAGAACATCAGAGGTCAAGACTTTCTCGGCAGTACCAGCCGGAAAGAAGCTTTTTTCGAACTGTTCGGTAACATGGCCCTCGACTTCCAGTCGAGGAATACAGATGCACGTGACTAGGCTTCTGTATAGGGCGTCACGGAGGTCCCTGAAGCTGGTTCCATTGCGCACCATGGCGTCGAGTTGCAGGCGGCAGGCAGCCTTTGGCAGTCGAGTCGGACCGGATCCTAATGCAAGGTACGCCCGGGGGTGGACCCTTTGACGACCCGGCTTAGTGCGGGCGGCGGGAGGCGCTACAGATAGATGGAGTAGAGAAGAGTGGTAAGAATGACAAAAAAAGAAGACGCATGCTGCAGAAAAGAGAGGAAATGTAAAAGGAGGGTGGCAAGGCTCGCTGGATGGTGAGACTGAAGGAGCAAAGCAAGGCAGCCGCATGGTAGCGCGGGGGCTCAAATGGCAAGGCAAGCTCGACCGGCGGCAGCTGCTCTCACAGCCTCACTTCTCGAGGTCCCGTGCTCGTTCAGTGCCAACAAATTTAATGATCTTTGGTGTCACCTCGGCGCATGAAGGATACGGAAAGATACCTGGTGCCAGGATGTATTGGTTCGATAGAAACATAGCTTGGGGGTGGCTGTGGACTCCATACCAAGAGTCGCCGATGCTTGCACGCAGAGCAATTTGGATGCCTGGAGTTGCAGTCCTGGCTGATGACCTACCGTGATCGAGTAAGAGTAATTGGAAAAAAAAAAGCAAAGACCAAATAGAAATACAGAAAGGGTTGAATTTGAATGGCATGCGAAATACGGCATCGCCCAGCTATGACTAACTGAGCCGAGGTTTGAGCTGGTGCCTTGATGCATCCCTGTCACAACACCGTCCCCCGCAACACTAACGTCACCGCCGTGCCTCTCCTTGTTCTACATGTCCGGTCTGGTCGTCCTTTCCCCCCTCTCTCGCCCTTCCACCACGCTCTGGTCAAGCAATTCACTCTCTCCAGCGCCAACATCATAGCCATGGCGCCACCCGTGCGCCAACCCACGTACCCACTCGCACACGCAGTGCGCAAGAAGCCTCGACGCATACCTCTCGTCCTCCGTTTTGCCAAAGGCGCAGTACACGACATCATCGCCGTCCCAGTCCTGCTCCACTCGCTGTTCACTGTTCTCATCGTCTACCTAGACACCAACGTCTGGGATGGCGTCAACATTCCCTCGACCATCATTCCTTCGCTCAGCATAGTGGTGGGGCTGATGCTGGTATTTAGGAACTCGACCAGCTACGATCGCTTCTGGACGGGGCGCAACTGTCTTACCACAATTGGCACCAGCGTGCGTAACCTCGCGCGCATGTGCCTCGTCTACTCGCGCGGCAGTGATGGCAAGGCGACAGAGGCAGAGAAACGCGACACGGAGAAGGTGGTCAAGTGTCTGGTCGCAGTGCTCTACGCAATCAAGCACAATCTCAGGGCCGAGTTCAATATCCCCCCTGCGAGCATGGCAGCACTGCCGCCGCAGCCAACCTCATTTGCAAGATCTCAACCTGCCTCTCGACGGCCGAGCTACGTCGACCGTAGCGCCTCGTCGCCAGCCACTCCTACTCTCAGCACTCCGCTTCTCTCAGACTCAGCGGCTACCCTCGAAAATGGCGCTGGTTCACTTCCAACCCAGAAAGACGATTATGTGTCGTTGCTACCCGAGGGGCTTATGGGCTACGAGGACCAAGGGCTGGGCCTGCCATTGCAACTCACCGTCTTGGTCGAGAGCTATGTAAGAAGGGGATTTAATCGCGGCTGGTTCAACGCTCCTCTTGCCTCTCAGATGACTGTCCAGGTAAACAATCTCGTAGATGCGTATGGTAAGATGGAAACTATCCGGAGCACGCCTATCCCGGTTGCCCACCTTATTCACCAGAAGCAAGCCCTGGCATTGTATTCTTGTGTTCTTCCATTTGCCATTGTAGACGACTATGGCTGGTGGTCTATCCTCATTGTGGCTATTGTTGCTTTTACCCTCTACGGCATTGAAGGCATTGGTGTCCAGCTCGAAGATCCTTTTGGTTACGACAAGAACGATATCAAAATGGATGGCATCATCGAGGACACGAGACAAGAGGTCATGGTCTTGCTTGAGGAGTGGAAAGCCACACATCAGCGCAGAGCCATGGGCGGCATGTTTGATTGAACTATCTGCATTCACTCAAGATTGTTGGCACTGGCGCTCGTTTGTTAATATCTCTTTTCGCTATAAAGTAGGTTCAAGAAGTGAAGTCACCATGGCCGCGGCTGGCAACCCTGGCAATTGTATTTACAAGCTCCAAATACCCTGCATCAAATCTAATCCTTTACCATCCAGAGCAAGCAACAAAGTTATTGCCTGATGCACCAGTATGAGTGATTTCGCCAGCACGTTCTCCGGCAGTGTTGAAAACGACACGATCCGCACCAGGCGACCCTGCTCAAGTCAATAAGTTATTCTCATTAAACACAGTGTACTGACCTCCAGTATAAGCACCAGAAGTCCTCAACGGGAACTCTTGGTAAGGTCCAGGAACGAGGAACTCAAACCCCTCGCGGTTGTTGTACCGATGCGGGTAGTTACCACTACCAACCTGGGATCCTTCCTGGTAGTGACTGTACCCCGCGCTGCGTGCGGTAGTCACTTGTGCCTGAGTATAACATGTCGAGCCACACTGGACGTAGCACTGCCTCGCCTCAATAGCCTCCTCAACCGCCACCTCACTGACAATCTCCGTAGGAAGCGCAAGCGCAACGGGCAACAAAAAAAGAAGGCTCGAAAGGAACTTCATATCGACGACTTGACAACTGGATCGAGGTAAGGATGAGCGAGGGAATGGAAGGATCCGCCGATCTGATCTGAGCTATGCTACCAACCCCAAAGTACCTCCTGCCCACACACCTTATATACCCATCTCACCAGCAGGCCTCCCCGGACCCTCATCCCACCGCAGCCAATCCCGTTCCCAAATAAATTAGCCCACTCAGCCCAGCCTCCACTACTCCATTCCCCAAGCATCACCACCTCCGTCCAAACAGGCACGCCCCTGCTCGGGACTTTGCAGATCACGCAAAACGCTCCGCCCACACCATTCGCCCGTCTCACCCACCCTCTCACGTTGCGCCCGGCAATTGGCTGCCGGAAATGCAGGACCGGTGCGCGATTACCCCGGGTGCGACCATGGTGGTCAGATTGGGAAGGTACGGTGAATGATTCGTTGGCCACTAAAACGACGTGTTTCAAGGTGCTTATCGTGCGGTTGGGCACATGTGGTTGTGCGATAGGCTGGCGGGTGTTGGGGATTGACTGGGGGGACTGGGAGCTAGCTTGGTTGGGCAGGTGGGTCATTGTGGGGTAGGTGAGTATTGATGTTGTGTTGAGCGGATGCTGGGGGGTACGAAAGGTAAGCGGGAGGTTTTGGGACATGTTGCTTATGGTGAGGGGTGCGGCTGAGGGGAGGCTGAAGCTGAAGCTGAAGCTGGGAGTGATGGCGAGCTGAGTCTTGTTCAGCTCATCGGTCTCGTTTGGGGCCGGTGAATGCCTTGTGGCCCCGCACGAGGTAGTCTGCGCTTGCGAAGGAGAGCACAAATATCATGATGGGCCCGGCGTAATTCATGGTGTCCGCCGTAAGCGGAAGCCGAGTCGGCAGTGCCATAAATGGCACTAAAAGTGTTGCATAACAAACACCATAGATGTTGATCAGCATGCCCCATTTTCCTAGATTCCAGGGCCCGAATATAAGGCGTTCCTCTGAGATCTCGGCATGCCCGGCTTGCGAATCGTACACTTTGTTCTTGACGCGAAGCCGCATGAAGATTAGGCAGGTAATTGGGATGACGTACGAGGTGTACAGTGCGATTGTTGACAAAGAAACGATCGCACTCAGCGCGACCGAGGAGCCAATGTTGATCAGGGATAGTAGTACCATTACAATTGACACCAGTCCTACCGCTCTTGTTGGCACCTTGTATTTCGGATCAACGTACTTGAAGTAATTCGAAAATGGCAATCCATCGTCGCGCGCGAATGCCCAGGTAAGTCGGCTTACGCTCGCCAGGGCCCCGAATATTGCTGCAAAAGTAATCATCAAAATAAAAGTGTAGATGGCTGTCGCACCTGCACGACTTCGCGTGGCTTGCTGCATGATCTCGATAGCTGGAAACCCTGTTGGTGTTTCCATGACTGCCTTCACATCGGATATGCTGAACAAACAAAGAAGCACAAATACCCAGGCAGTACTACCGTTGATGATAACTGTGTAGAGTATGACTTTAGGTATGACATGTGCGCTTCTCTCTGTTTCTTCTGCCAAGTGGATAGCGCCGTCGAAGCCTATTAGATGTCAGCTCACGAGATTTAGTACTACGATGGGGATTTGCGTGACGCACCAACGATACACCAGATACCTGGCAACAGCCCAATGAACCAAGCAACTCCGCCATTCTTCCAACCTGTTTGATTTTCGAAGCCCGCGAACACATACTCCGCACTAGCATTACGTCCCATGACCAATAAAATCACGAACACAACGACAAAGAGCAATATGTGCATCCCACCGGCGAAGAGCTCCAAGACTGGGAGTAATTCGATGCCCCAGAGATTCTGAATAAACGCCATAAGCACAATTGCCCACACTAGCAACGTTGTATGCCATCGTTCAAGCACATATCCAGGATGGTTCAAAATCGCAATCCCCTGGATCTGGCTCGCCAACAAAACTGTTACAGACGTGATCGCAGCCTGCCACGCGAATACCGTGACCCAACCTGCTCTCCGTCAGTGGTGCCCTTGTGCCGTACTTCTAGACAATGGCCTCACCTTGAATGAACGTAACGACAATTCTCCACCTCTTTGGCGCAAACATATAAGTCCAATGATACTGTGCTCCGGATATCGGGCATATGCTCGCCATCTCTGCAATGCTAGCCGCACACGCCATTGTACCAGTGAACACAAATATCAAGCCATACACGAGGCTCACAGGGCCGCCAGACGTGATGCCGATACCCAGGGAACTGGAAATGATTTCCCAGCTACTAAGAAGTGTTATGGAGAGCCCGAAGATTGTGAAGGTGTTGAAGCGGCGCTGGAGTTGTTGGCGCTTTCCCATTTGCTGCATTACATCCTGGTCTTCGGAGACGAGACTCTGGTTGTCTGCATCTTCGACGCTCACTGGCGTGGGTGACTTCGGCTCCTCCATGGCAATTTCAAGCTGCTTGTTTGTTAGATAATCGGCAAAAATTATGTTAATATTAATAACGGTGGTCGAGAAGATGAAAATGTGCAGCGACTGTTGGTGGTTTTGTGTTCCGCAAACACTGCCTTGAGCCTTATCTTGAAATCTGCAGGTTGGTGGGGAGCGTCGGAGTGCATGGTAGGGTTGCATACTCACCCCTACACAATTAATATAGGGCATCCTCTCAGAATATTTTCTAGCCAGGCCTTACCATAGATGGACTATGTGTAACGATAATCCGCAGTGAATATCCATCAGTCTTTGGATACGCCACCCAATCATTGTGTGGTGCCCATGATTGGTAAAGGTGACACAATGCTTGCCCTGGCATTTTAGCTGCTTCTGCTACATTTCGGGAAAATAATTGCTAGTATTCATACTGGAGAGTTGTGATATAAGGATATCTCGGCAGGACCAAAGTGAAGACACATTCCATGCGACTATTTCTTCACTTAATCATTCCCTTAAACTCTTAAGTTAATAGAGGCGCAAGGCCTGGTACTCCTCCTCGATTTGAAATCCTTCAAGTGGCGATGATTCGTCCTCTTTCGATATCTCCAGGTAGCCGACGCGCGTAAAGCAAGGTATGCTCGTATCCGCTTTGATCACATCATCCGATGCCCGTCGGAGAATGAGGAAGACTTCTTTGACTATGGGCTCATCTTGAAGATATGCCATCCTTAGCAGGAAGGCTTTGTCGTCCTCCTCACTGCAAGGCTGTCGCTCCGGATCCCACCACAGCCTCGCAATCAACCTCAATTCAACTGCCCAGAAGTCTATAATTTTGAGACAGCCATCGACTATATCAACTTGTGTCAATTGGCCTTCAATCTCGAGGTATGCTCCAGGGGCAACGGTGCCTAGCGGCAGGTTCACTGATTGTGGTGCGTAATGGATGTCCAACAAGTGAGGGAACGTTTGCTGCACCCGTAGCTTAGGGTAAACAATGTGGTGATTTCCGAGAGCAATAGACATCCAAGACCACGAAGGGACAGCGCTTTGACGGTGAAGCTTCGTCCCTCTACAGTGTGGATGATCTTTGCAAACCACAGCCCACAACATGTCTTGCCACAGTGTCTTACTCCACATGCCCGCAAGATACCGGCTCCCAGCTGATGATCGTTGCTCGAATAGGCTGACAATACCAGCAAATGCGTTCATTCGGTCGTCTTCGTAGGTCAAATGTGTCTGTGAATACGCGTATACAAGATGATACCACGACTCGCTGGTTGATGACTCATTGAGCATGTAATGGAAGGCAACTTTGTCATGCAAATGCACCTCTTCTGACAAGTTTTCCCACGGGCCTTGGTGTCCTGCTGGAGGATTACCACACTCGCAGGTCAGTGCCTTGTTGCACTCATAAATGACTTCGTTAGCTTGGAATCGAACGACACGTTTCGAAAGTAGTCGTTCCTGAAAGCACCTAGAAGGTGGTAGACCAGGTTAGTCAACTGGCTCAATCTATTCAGAAACTGAAGACGAACCATGCGCGATTAAAGATGCCGTTCCAACTGAGATTAGAGTGGCTTGGGCGCTCACGGAAATACAGCTTGTGATTCGATCCATGTGCATTCATCATAACTTCCCTGTACGATCGCCAATTCCAGTTTCGTTCAGAGAAAAAGCTTTGAGTATGGTCCTTGAATCCATCAGCTGCAATTGTAAGATAACTGTTTCGGTATATACGACCCATGTTCGAAATCTGGGTGCGCATGTCGTCAATGTCGTCTTGCACTATGCATAATGAGTCTATCCAGAGATATTGCAGCCCCAGTCTTCTAACTATGCTGATGGCATCTTGGTAGGCTGGTAGCAATTCTTCGATGGGAATGCGCTCCTTGTGCAGGATTAGGTTTGACTTGAGGGTACGACAGCGCATAGACCTCCCGTATGGGGTAGAGGTGTCTCCGTCCACTTCCCATGGCTCTTTCTTTGCCCATCGATGTGCTAAGCAAGCATACTCAAATTTTGATGTAATATCAGGCTCTACGAGCTGGATATGTTCGCAATCAAAGTAGAGCACTCGGGTTGGTGGAACAAAGTCTTCAAAGCCCCGTATGCATGCCTGCTTGTGATTGATCTCACAATTCTCTATGGATCTTAATATGAACTCCACTGAATCATCAGAGTTGGTGTTGCCGCTATTGATTAGAACCGAGGATCTGGTGGGTAGCCCTCGCAAGATAGTGGGCGAACCTAGATATCACTTAATAGCCCATTCAGGTATGGTGGTACACCGCGACTCACCTGGCAAAGTAAGGATCTCAAAGTCCATGAAGAGTCTCTCGTGTGTGCAATATCGGAGCTTGCACCTGCAGCGTATTGTCCAACCTCCTGGACCGAAGGGACATTCAAAATTTTGGTCAATTTGGTAATTGACGACCATTTCATCAATAATTTGTTCTAACTTTGCAGGATCGTCTAAGGAATTTTCCGATAGTACCATTGAATCTCTCCTGGGTTTTGGTAGCTGCGCTTTTATTAGGCCTCGGACACCTTGGGAAACGGCCTGACAGCTGGTGCAACCAAGTAATGAAGATTGCAGTAATGATTTTATGGTTATGGTTAGCCGCCCGTATTCCATTGAAGCTGTGGAAGACAACGTTTGGCATATAAAGCAGTGAATGGTTTGTCTCTGAGCATCAGGCCATTTAACCCAGCTGTCTTCTTCACCTAATGTCCAACTGAACCCAGTATCTGACCTTTCGATTTGACACATCATAAACCTAAAGTGCAATCAAGAAACTTGGTGTTGACATCCCTTTCCTAGACGTGTATCTCTGCGCTTGGCAGGCAAGACCGCACCAACAGGGATCTCATACGGATGAGAATTCCTGAATCGAGTCTTGCATCAGCTTCGGGTTACTCAAAAACGATGCGTGTACGGGGATGAATGTTCAATAGTAGGGAAGAAATTATAGGACTTCATCAAGGTGAGGAGAGGCTGTGTTCTCAATACAAGGCATCCGTCTGACCAACCGCCAAGCCACTAATAGGGCTCCGCAGTTGGAGTCACCTGCGTCTTCCAATCAGCTGGCGTTATCATTGAAGTGACTGTGTTGGGATGGGCAACACCTAATTTATGCTGGTTAGCGTGTCAAGATGCCGCCCCCCCCCCCTCCAAGCTGTTCTGCTGCCTTCCACCACCCTCCTAATTTGTTCGGCCAATCCTGCTATGGCCATACTACTGATTGTTTCCTCATTCTCAACTCCAAGCAAACTTGTCGATGCAACATCAGTTACCTACGAGGAACTCTCCGAGGCATTACACCTGCAAATTAAGCTTATATTTCTGCATACTGTATTGTAAAGAACGCTCCAAACGTGTGGGTCGAGTAATCTAGTTCGAGGCCAGCTGCTCGCCAAACTAGAACAGTGGACTTTTCAACAATCATGCATTCCAACTTGCTAGTGCTTTCACGAAAAAACTTTATGCCCAGCCATTTCGTACTATTACACAAGGCAAATTTGGTTTTCGTTGATTTAGACGATAATTTGGAAGAGGAGGTCGGAGTCATACTGTAAGACCTTTTGTTCTAAATTGCATATTTTAGACACATCCTAACGACCATTCCACGCCCACTACGATTTTCAGACAAGCTGATGGTGAAGCCTCAGATGCTTTGACTTGAGCGAATGTGATTTACCATTGGATTTTTCAAGCAATCCACTGAAGCGATACGACAGTGGGAGACAGGTACTTCTAATTGATTTGCTAGCTTACACCGTCGCCATGCTAGCTGAAAAACGGTCGCACTGGAGTGGAACCTTTTTCTAGAATAGACATTTATATAGTAAAGATCATTCAAATGGCCAATACTGCTTGTACTCATCTTTTTCCTCGTCAGTTTCGGCCAATTTCTCCAATATTTCATCTCTGACTTCACGGAGGGCAGCTTTGCAATCATCGTATCGCTCGTGCTCGATGAAGCCTTTATCTGGCCACAAATCACCTAATCGCTCCTTAGCCGCCGTAACAAGCTCGGTTCCCGCTACCGCACCATCGCTATCCAACTTGATACGCTCAATATCTGCTTCCGAAAAGCTGAACGGGAAAGGGGTGTAGCTAGTAACGCCAGGTAAGTCCGCCCACATGTCCTTTAGATCTACTAGAAGCGACTGGAAGTGCGCCTCGCCGTATTCGTGCATGCGGTGGGCAAGAAATATCAGCCCGTATGCTGCCGTCTGTCGAAATTCAACCACTTGATACAAGTCCGGGTTTTTGGCATGCATAAGTTTCCGCCATCCGATAAACACATTTTGGACCGTATACTCGCGCACGGCAGCAGACCTTTCTTCTGGGGAAAGCCCAGAGAGCTTCGGCATTGGTGCCAAATCGAGCGTCTTAGGCTCAAGGCCATCCCAGTCGAGGAAGGCTGGATCGGGATTGTGGTTGAAGAGCGGCGAGATGTGGCAAGACTGCCAGTCAATAATACCAGTAATCTTCTCGGGGTTATGAAGGTCTACGAAGATATTGTCATTATGCAAATCATTATGCCAAAGGTGTGGGTTAGTAATAGTAGTATCTTTTGGGATAAGAGCGTCGATAATTTGCTGGTACCATGCTAACGCAGTAAGCTTCTTTTCCGTGTCCGGTCGGTAAAGCTTTGGGCCACAGAATAGGGCGATCTGTTTTGGGGGGTTTAAGGAATTGATTGCAATTGTCTCTCGCGTTCCAACTGCTTGTAGATACTGCGTTAGAGAAGCCCCTACAAGCTTGTCAGCGCCTGCACGAAGATGACATCGACCCTGACGTACATGGCCCTCTATCGGTATCCAAGATTGATCGTCCTGCGTCAATCCAATCCCGGCCTGTAGCTGGGCCAATAGTAAAATTTGAATCTTTGATAACCTTGCCATCTTTGACGTAGTGGTTGCCTACTAGTGGCTGCGCGTCTCCTGTATAATACAAGCTGCCGTAATGAGAGAATGAAACGCTTAGCCATCGCTTCTGAAGACTTGTTAAAGCAAGAACCAATTGGAGTTTCTGGGTTAGCTTCATCCTGTCCCAGACTTGAGACAACGGAACACCCTCAATTTTATCCATGATGATAAATTCAGCCCCGACAGGGTGTGGTTTTGCTTGTGAATTCCATGCGTAGGCACGAGGCGCTGGCGTGTCAAGGATTTCCCTGGCCTTGCACATCACTGCATTAACAAGACTCAACGTTCAGAAGTTCGGACTGAACTTACAAAGTTCATTGTGGCAACTTCACTGGCCGTAGTAAAGTGCGGTATGCCAGCATTCGGATTAGGCACTTTGGCTACGACTTCTCGGCCATTTTCCATAGACATTAGGTATGCTTTGTTGAACATGCCGTCGGGGTACTTCTTGATAGAAATACATTGAGCAGCGCCAACTGAGTCTGCCGCGACACTCGCGAGCTTGTTTAGGTCGAATCTGATCTCACGCTGTCGAATGTTCTCTGTCTCATCTACAATAAAACGGCCACGCGTGAAACTGAAGAATTCGTCATTAGAATTCCAGTCTATTAGGGATGAGTGATATATTAAATCGCGCTCGGATGGACAGGCTCACCTGCCTGTCGAGAGCCTATGTTGATGTGATAGTGATTGTATAATAGCGTGCGAACTTTCGAGATTGAGCACCAGTGCCGGTATCGCGTCAGGCTTGGTTCTACGCTCTGAATGTAGCAGTGAAATCGCACGGATGGGAGTCGGTGCATAATTCGTGAAATGTAATGATCCGTAGCCCTTGATTACGCCAACATCTCGATAATCCGAAGGTGCAACAATGAAATTAGAAATGTAATTGATTTAAGAAACGCTGCTTCGTTGCGTAAGCCGAGAGATAGAAATTAAGGTGGATAAAGATGAGCTTGGGCATTTCGGGTGTAATTGAAATATTAGTCAGCAATCCCTGTTATCTATACGATAGGCTCAGTTGCCTGTATCTACTACACTTTTAAACTTGATGATTTCGAAACAAGTTAACATCTAGCCGGGAGCTAGTTAATGCTAAGATGCATTAGCGCCTCGACCTGTAGAAGGCTTGGGAAATGATAACAAGCGTTATGTAACTTTGTAGCCCAGTCTATGTGGGACCCAGGTCATCATCCCCCGAGATGACTGACCAGCCTTACTTTAGTAATGTCACATGACTTCTTCCAGGCCTATCCACAGTTTGACCCAAGGTCATATGAGCTTCTTTTCGCTTGGTCAGCGCTCATGAGGCTGTTTTCAGCTCATCAAGCTGCTTCTTCGCCGCCCATTGCTTCTCGATATTGATCTTCTCCAGAATTTTATCTGCGCCTTTTTCAATTAGCACCTTTGCTACGTCTCGTCCCATTTCCTCTGCCTCTTCTGCAGACCGCACTTTTTGTGCAACTTCATGCTCGACCACTTCCTTCCCGTCTACGCTCACGACCAATGCTCTGAGTACCAGCTCTTGGTCTTCTAAATCTGGCTCTGGATCCTTGACCGCGTTACCATGCTTGTCATAGTCTTTCGCTGGCTGTGTTCCAACTGCAAGACCTTTGCCACCACGCCATGATGTCTCGACACCAATAGGCACGCTGCAACCTCCCTCTAGCGCTCTCAACAGGGCTCGCTCTGCGGAGCATGCTCTTGTTGTTCTTTCGCATCGAACTCCGCTGAGGAGGTCCTTCATTGCTTTATCATTTTTCCTGATCTCTATCCCAAGTGAACCTTGGCCAACTGCATGGAGCATGCCTCCATTAGCGCTGCTCAGGTACTGACTGATTCTGTTGTCCAGACCCATCCTCTTCAGGCCAGCTGTAGCTAGGATGATTGCAGAATATTTCGAGTCTTCTGCGTCTAACTTGCCCAACCGTGTCCCAACGTTGCCTCTCAGATCAGCAAATTGTAAGTGTGGGAACAGACGGCGTAGTTGCGCTGCGCGACGCACGGATGAGGTACCAATAGTTGCACCTTGAGGTAGACTCGCGAGTGTGGTATCTTTCGGTAGGCGAGGTGAGATGATAAGTGCGTCACGGGGGTCTTCGCGCTCAAGAATAGCGCCGAGGGCGAGATTATCAGGGAGCTGGGTAGGCATGTCTTATTGGCGTGTTAGTTGTTTGCGATTTAATATGGCATGAATACAGCTTACCCTTCAAGCAATGGACAATAATGTCGAGTTCGCCCTTTTCTAGCATGCTTTCTAACTCGCCCGTCCACAAGCTCTTCGCATTCTCTCCCTGACTCAATTGTTGTAAGGGCGTAACCTTGTCGCGATCACCTTGTACCACAACCGGGCAAATGTTATATGTGCGCTCGGGATGCGCATCTTTTAAAGCTTGTGCGACCGATCGAGCTTGAATCTGGGCAAGTGTCGAGTTGCGTGTGCCAATGTTCACGTGAGGTAACTGAGTACTGATGGGGGTGTTTGCTGTTTGTGGTGCGGATTGGGACGGCGGTTCGAGGTCTGTGGCTGTTGCTGAAGCCATGGTAAGATCTGGTCGAGTGTAAGGGGTACTTTAGGGTGTTGAAGTGGTGTGAGAGACTGATGAACTTTTACCAAGTGGGGGCGGGGCAAGGCGTCAGGCCGAAGCTCCAGCTCCGGGTCCTTCTCGCCTCACCTACCATCAGCGTGTTCGCATTCCATAGTTTCTCATCAAGATCAGCAGCTCCCAACTATGTCACCTTTTGATCCAATACGAAACGCAAGAAATCTTTAAAATTTGTTTCAAGGGATTTGCCAACAATGTGTATTTTTCATCGAGATGTTTTACACAGGAGATTCAAATGCATTTGCACTCGGGGTGCATGCTGACTGCAGCCGGCTTACTTGGGCGTCAAACGTGCCTTGATACTATTCGTATGCCCAGCCAGCTGTACTCCATCGTAATTTAGGCAGGTTTTTCCTACCTATCCTAAGGGTACCCATGTTTTTCCCCTCTCTATAGCCGTCGCATCGAAATTCTGCTCAAATAATCGAGCGCAACAGCAGCTATAGCCATCTCTACTTGCCTAATTAGCTAGAAAGCTGATGAGTGTATAACTGGGTCGGAACTGGGCGATCAGGCTGCCACGCGATTGCTCCTCTCCCAACCTCTCTCCTAGCACTACACAATGCGGCTCCTGGAATTCAGCGACGGTGGCG
Organism: Ophiosphaerella herpotricha; assembly: GCA_028458525.1. NCBI lineage: Eukaryota > Fungi > Ascomycota > Dothideomycetes > Pleosporales > Phaeosphaeriaceae > Ophiosphaerella > Ophiosphaerella herpotricha. Next base: position 43,819 of record JALNQK010000179.1, read on the forward strand.
TCCTTCGTTTGACAAAATATTTGATCCGCGAAGATGAGATCCCCGCTTACGCTATACTATCGCACACCTGGCTAGACGAGGAGGTGACGTATAACGACCTCGTGAATGGTACCGGATACAACAAGGCTGGATACAACAAGATCCAGTTCTGTGTTGAGCAGGCTAAGCGAGATGGCCTACGCTACTGCTGGGTGGATACGTGCTGCATTATACAGGTTCACCTCCGACGACAATGCCCTACGAAAAGGGTGGCATATGCCGCCGAAAATGGCGGCAGAATGTATATAGCTTTTCAATACAAACGTATTAATATTTCCACGCTAGCTAAGTAAGACCGGCCGAAAATAGGACCAGTGAGTCCTTAATACCTCATATCCCTACAAGCTGATTAGGGCCAATTTCAGACCCTCTCCATGCTGCTTAGGGGGGAAATTAGGTATAATCACGCGGCTCATGTTAGCTCACGGCGAGCTCAGGCACGAATCAGGTTTAATCACGCTGGCTCGCGTTGGCTCACGGCGAGCTCAGGCTTGCACAGCCACAACTCAAGCTACTCACTCACTGCTCACGTTACACCCTTGCGTAACTCAAGATCAAATCCGGAAAAAGCTTTGTGTGAGAGTAGATTTCACTTAATTGTTACCCGCTATTACTAGGGACAAAGTGCCCGCACCCACGTCCCAACTCGAGTCATCGATACAGCCACGTTGACTTCCTCGGCTCAACCTCGGCTCATTTCGCTCACGTTTGCACCGCCTCAACTCACGCTCGCTCACGGTCTACTTGAACTCACTCATGGTCGCCCAAGCTCGAATCTTCTTTTGCTCAGTCTCACACTCGCGGGCCCGGTTCTGGCCCCTCATCATCTGAGCAGCTACGCAGTACGCGATGAGAAAAACGTCAAGTCGACGCGACCCTGCTGGGAGTTTCCAGTTTCGGGATACCCTTCACAGTCTACTTCACATGGCTTTATGTTGATTCCAAGAGCGCTTTCTTTAATATTATAAGCCATACTTCTATCAATTTTTCAACTGACTTACGAATATGTTGTGAGAGCCACTTACGGCACAATACTCTCCACTGATTGCGGTCGATGTTACTCTGACGCATTTTCTACTCTCTATATCTGTCTCTGTTGCGGCAAAGCATTGTAACTGTTTTGGCAATCTTGAATTCCGTTACTCGATATATTTCAATTGAATATCCTAGAGGACCACTTTCGGTCCCCCCAACATCTAATCACTTAATTGGTTGCTTAATGACCAAGCTTTCCATATCCGTGGCTGTGCATCATGGATCAGATTGAGCCTAGCTAATTACAGTCAATTAGAGAACATCAGGATGCCAGGTCCCATTTCTAGCCCTCTTCTCTCCTCGGAGAGATTCTCTCCACGAAGACTTGTTCTCCACGGAGCGATTTTCTCCACGGCGCTCCTCTCTCTTCGGAGAGACTCTCCACGGCGCCCTTCTCTCTCCGGAGAGGCTCTCCGTGGAGACCTCCTCTCCATAAAGCGGTGCTCTCCTCAGCGAGCTCTACCTGGAGACCTTCTCTCCACGGAGCTTGCATTATCAGCGCTCTCTCTTCAGTTTCTCCCACTCATTTAACTTTATGTACAGGCTTCTCTTTTATAGCCTCAGATGCATGAATTCCGCATCTTAAAAACAACTAAAGAAAATTAACACCTAAGTTACCAGTTCTGACATGCATCAATGAAAGCAGCGCAGGGGTCAGACGCAGCTTTGTATGCACATGTAGATATGCATATCGACTTGCCAATCCTTTGGCGCATCATAGATCTTTTCCGTTTCGCGCTTCTATCACAATTCAACTCCCATTTGGCCGTTCATTTCATTTAAATTCTATCAATAGAAAACGTATAAGATAGCAATTGCCGCGGGGGTGCAGGAAGCAGCTTGATGACCTTAACTTGGACTGTAAGATCTTTCGTCCAGTTGCGTCCGCGATCCGTCAGCATTGCACGTAGCTCGTCTACATCATCATCGTTCACAATTGCCTGTAGAATATGCACCGCTCCAACATACTGACAAATATGTTAATCTGCGGCCTTCCAATGTGTTGGACCAATTCTATAATAATAATTTCCGACAACGCATACGGACTGGTCCAAGGAAGCCCCTCCCCGGATAAGAGCTTTTGTCAGATACACGGCTCCGTATGCGTAAGGCCCTGCGCCAGGGGACGTTGGTACGCTGGACCCTTTGTTGAGGTGCCAATATATTGGCAACTCGCTCATGAGCGTTTAGTGGGAGAACCCCTCCTCTAAACCAAGGGATCTGGCTTACTAGGACTCTTACTGTCCTACATGACCACAGTATGACCCTAGGTAGCAAATGGGAGGATATTCTGGATCTTAGTAGATAACTATAAGTAGTAGGAGAAAATTATACCTTAGAGGGTATCGATTCGTCTCTCACTACTATCTAATAGAGCCATCTTTCTACTAGTCTATTCTATCTACTCTCACTCCGTGACTACCTTATTCCTTCAGGGCCTAAGGATCCTGGCAGCTTTAGCAATAATTCAAGCGTAACGCCGGTCTTCGACTGAGAACTAGGATAGTCCGCGGAAATGTTTTAAGTCTTAAAATTCCTTATCTTCGCTAAAATCTGTGCTAAGCTATAGAGCTAGGTACAGGTAATAATAGCTAGTATTATTGAAAGAAGCGATCAGAAGATTATATACAATCTCCAACAACTCTCTTTATTAATAGTTTAAGTATAGTAGAGTTTACAAATCCTGAGTACGGAGTAGAAGTAATGAAAAGGCTTAGTCTTAAGAGGGATTGCTTATAATTTAGCTTACAGTCGGCTCTTCCCGCTCCCTTGAGCGCGTGCCAGAGAAAGCGAAACGACCAGAAGGATATCGTACCGAGCTCAGGAACAGATAAAGGTCGGCATCTGCAGCGATGCACTCCGTCGCGTTGCGCTGATAACCTGCTCTCAGCGGGAACGCGGGGGATTTGATAACTAGCCTCCCAAAAATTCATTGTGAGCCCCCCACGAAACCTAATTTAGGAAATGTCCCGTGATTCTTGGCTACAAAAACTTTTAAGGTTAGACCACATAATACGTGTCCCCTACAAATACTTACCTCTACCTTTGCCTGCTATCTACTGCTTTCAACCACTTCGCCTTTTTCACGAAACGAGTTTTCCTTGACGTTGCATCGCCACGGCCAAAGCCATCATGAACAACCTTACTTCCACGGTCTCCACAAACAGCTACAGTGATCTAGCTTTTCCAAGTGCCTCTAAATTCCTGGGACTGCCTCTCAAGGTCAGACTGCAGGTTTATCGATATCTCGCCCCCCAACACGATGGTACTATGATGGATTGGTCAAGCCCTGGGATCGTACGACAGGAGCCTCGACCGTGCTCCCTGGCTCCCCTATTGGTTTGCAGCCAGATATACAAGGAAGCTATTTCCATATGGTACAAGTATGCCGTCTTTCGCTTGGCTGGAAGCAAAAAGGGCCTACGAAACAAACACTTTTTCAAAAAAAATAAGCCGGGCTCAACACACGCAGTCTCGACCGACCGGTACCCTCTGCCTTTGAGCAATCTTCATCTCTGTGTCAACATTGAGCTTGACCTGCACTTTCACCTACCCCCCACTGTCCAACTAACGTCGGCGGAGAGAACTGAGTCTGCTAGCAGTCAACACCTAGTCTACATTCTAACCGCACGAAAGAATCGCTTGCGCCATCTCGCCATTAGGCCTGTCTTTACGTCCGGCTTTCGAGCCCAGTATTTCAAACTTGACGGCAAAGGGATAAATCCAAACACATCAACCCAACCTGCACTAGACGAAGCCGTGGATTATAATCTCAGACTACTCAAACCACTTTATGCCGATCAAGTTGTCATCACCTTGCAAGACAAATGGGTGGCTAGTAGGGTGGAACGGAGTATGGATCGCGAATCTCAGCTGTCTGCACGGTCGCGAATGGCGCAGGAGCAGATGGACAAGTTTATAGAACTTTGTCAAAACCATCTCAAGATACCAAAAGGAGGAGGTAATACTTCAAAATCGGCGTTTCTCTAGCTTCTCCATGATAACTATAATCTATAGAATCAACTACAGTGGAAAGTTGGTCATTGGTCTCAATATATAGACGAAGTAGATACTATCGGTCAACTTTCAGCGTCAATTCGCAGTCCCTAACCAAGCTTTACCTCACGTTTCATCGATGTTCTTTAACACTCATATGTTCCAAAACGCAACTTTAGCGCATCCTGCATATTTCTGATCTCCCCTAGGCAGTATTAGTGTTGGGGGCTACCTACGGTACCTGTTAGATAGCTTACCTGGGTGCGCGGTAATTGTAATTGGAGTGCAACGTCGATGGTTGCGGGTTTTGGGGTGACCGTCAATAGGGCTGAAGTACAATGATGATTCTAAACAGTGGATGTCAAGAGTGTATCGCTCTAGGTCAAAGATTGGGATTAACGATGCTATCCTAATGATGGGCATCCTGCTCTTTATATATAGTAGGGTGACACGAAAAAAAAGCCCAAAAAAAGTTATAGTTTTTGACCTGTAATAACTCCACGAATATTCCAGTTAAAAATACAAGCGAATAAGAATATAAAAGAGAAAATATAGATCTTTAATTTAGCTTACTACGATTTTTGATTACTAAGCTAACTCGAGCTAGGATTCAAAGTGTTTAGAGGACGTTTTTATAAGCAGACTTGGGAGGCAAAAGGTAACAGTCCAGCCGCGGCTAAATGCGATTTCAGCGCTTAACTATCCTAAAATAGTCTAGCAATATTTTAGCTTTATTTTAAGAAATATTGTATTTATTAATATATTTTAGAAGAAAAGTTAATAAACGCCTACTATCTACAATAAACTAGAAGATTATTATTAGGTATTAAATATATAGATTTTCTACAAATAGAATATTACTATATTACTAGATTCTACAATATACCTAGAATTTAGCAAGAAATATTAGTAGTATTAAGCCTTACTACAAGAAATCTCGCAGCACTACGTAGGTTTATAGGGCTAACTAAGAAAAGTTAGAGATAGCTATATTTTTTCTAAGAAACCTATCTATATCGCTAGGTTTATAGGGCTAACTAAGAAAGGCTAAAGATATTAAGCTTCCTTCTAAGAAACCCTACTATATTACCTAGGT
>JALNQK010000180.1:0-48835 GCA_028458525.1 Ophiosphaerella herpotricha
AGAGTTTTAAGTAGCTATCTAGTAGCTCTACTTAAAACTACTTGCTCTAGCTACAACGTTAACCTGCTAGTAAAATTCAGAAATTCTAAATTACTCGTAAGCCTCTAGTTACTACTCTACTACAAAATCTTATAATAATAGCTATTGTGTGTAGCTCTGCAGCCTTATCTTTGAGATCGCGACTTTGGTGGGGGGTGGGCATTACGCGAACATGGGCACAAGCTCCTACGTAAACCAACTTCAACCCATCCAATATCTTTTAGTGCGCTAGCTCTAACATTCAAAAATCTTGTTTATAAGACATCTCGCCTATATTATGTTAGGACGTAGAATGGAGGAAGAATCACTCAACGAATCACAACTCAATCATCTCACCTATCAAGTTCCCCACCTCGGAGACTTGCTTGGGAAACGCCACAACTCGACGCGGAAACATCTGCTTACAAGTGGATCAACAATCCTGAATTCCTGGGCCACTTGACCGAGGAGGGCAGAGTGATCAGCTTCATCACGGAACAGATCACTGATCACCGTCATGCAATCCCGGAAAACCTTTCTCTGTGTCAGCTGACATTGCTGAAACTACATATATTGGGAATCAAACACAGGGGCCATTAATAAGCATAATTTTCTCCTTCACAACAGAGAAGCAACTCTGATCGATTTTGATAAATCCACGCAGTGCAACAATGCGAAGACTTTGGATGAGGAGCTTCGGACGCTACAAGAAGAACTGCAAGATAATTCTGGAAGAGGAGGGATGATAGCGGAAACTGATGCTGCATGAAGAGCTTATACTACTTGCTAGGAATAGCTATTGGTCGCGCAGATTGAACAAGCCGAACTATCTGTTCTGAGAGTGTGGTTTATTCGGACAAATTTTGTTCTTATCAATTTAGCTCTTATATTAATTTTGAAGAATACACGCCCAAGAACTTTTTACTTTGAGCGTTAATCTACCCGGTCACAAAAGGTACTGCATGCGGTAGGACTCTCCAGCCGTGAGAGGCTGCAAATAAACTATGTACTTCTTGACATCTCACCCCACGAGTCTCATCTATGTCATATTCTTTTAAGGCAGGGTATAGACGCTATATTTGTTAATCTCCTAGAACGACGACTCCCTATTTCAACGGATTTTGCCAAGCCAAAGAATAGCCCGTACTTCACCAATGATTAGCACTACATGCAGGACTTCGCACTTGACCTCTTCATTATATTATTTATATGCTTTCACCAAAGCCTACCATATACGTAGATAGGCAACCGCTGAAACGCCCGGCAGGAAAGATTTGCCCAAGAAAACTGATATCGTTCGACTCGACCCATAACTGAAATCCAGAAACGGAATCACTTCTACAACCCCTCCTCCTCCTCCTCCTCCCTCGCAATCTGAATCCAAACATCCCCTACCCTATCTTCGTACAACCGCGCGCGCTTCGCCCAGCGGAGCTTCTTCACCACAACTTCCGCCGTCTCATCGGATTGGTCACTGTCAGCATCACGACGAACCTCAGCACCATGAGCTTTGGAAGCACCGCGCCCCCGTCCCAACCTCCTCCCCCTTTCCCCCAGCCCGCCAACCCTCATACCACCTCCGCTCACCTCCAACTTTTCCACTTCACTGCTCCGTATGTCAGCCCCAACCAAGCGGCCCGACGCGGAGCGACGCAACAGCGGCGGCACGGCGCCAGCACGAATGAGATTACCATGGATGTCGCGCAGGGAGGCATAGACGATGGGGTATGGGGGCGACATTGTGTGCAGTTATCAAATACAGGGGGAAGAAAGACGTAAAAGGGATTGTTAGCTCAGCGGGTTAGTCAGGGGGTTTGATCAGCGCGAGGGAAGCGCACTGGGGAGACATGATATGAAGCGACGTGGGGCCATTGTGTGCAGTGTGTGAGGAAACAGTGTATTGGGCGCAAACAAGTCTGATTAAAGCCACGCTATGCAAACCATACACTGTGAGATGAACGCCAGACACTACTACGACGCTTTGCGGCCGAACTTGTGATAGAAATCTACATGTAATGCTATATGGAAAGAAGAGGGCTTTTAGCGGCGGGCCTTGAGGCCTGCGCGTGCAGCGGTGGAGCGCCGGGCTGGTTTTGAGTCTTCTTCGCTTGAGATATCTTCTTCGAGGCCGTCGCTCGTGGGCTCGGACATTTCATCTCCAGTGTCGGCGTCGGTCTCTTCTGCTTCATCGTCGAGGAGGTTGTCGGAGTCTTCGCTGGCCTCGTCCGAGTCTTCGTTAACTTCCATTGTGGTGGGCATTTCGTCGACCGAGCTCTCGTCGTCATCTTCGAAGTCTTCTCGGAGTCTCTTGTGCGCGCCTGATGGGGCGGAGCCGTCGATGGAGCCTTCTACTGAGGATACGTAGTCGTCTTCGCCCTCAACGTAGATGACTGCTTCATCTTCGTTGTCGTTTGCCGCTCTTCTTTGGTTTCGTTTTCTTAGCTCAAGTTGGGCTTGGAGCATGTCCAGACGGCCTTTGAGGGAGAGGAGGGGCTGTAGTCCGCTGGCCCGCTCCTTCAGCACTTTGTTTAGAGTTGACAATTGTTTGACCAGCTGTGGCTGGCTCGCGAGATAACCGCCGTGCGCAGCAAGCGACCACTGTACCCAGACCATGAGCATACCGGCCCTTCCGGGCTTTTTGTGCAAGCGCTCAGCAAGCTTTTGTAGGAGGGTTCCAACAAGCGGTGACGGTAGCCGTTCAACGGTTTCGTAAATTGCATCGACGTCGACGTTGCGCAAACATGATTCCAGCATCTCGGAGTCATTTGATCGCAAAGCTTGTGTGAGGACCGTTCCCAGCGAGTTTATCGATGGTGTGGAGAGGGTGTGGCTCTGTGATGGGTTTGTTAGAGCTCTTGAATCGGCGTTGGCACCAGCAAAGGCAGACTCGACATCGACGATGCGCGATTCTCGTACTGGTTCTGGTTCTGGTTCTTGGGCGCGCAGACGATCGCCAAATGAGAGCTCTTCTGCGTCGACCAGTTCGTCCTCGGGTGCTGCATGTCCGTTAACTGCAGGTGCTACAGGGTCGCCTTGTGCACCGGACTGTGTGTCTTGGTCGGGCTGGTCCTCATCGCTGGCATCTTCGCTGTCTTCCTCCTCGCTACTGCTGATTGTGATGACTTGCTGTTCCGCATCCTCCATGTCGACGTCACCATGACCGGCCTGACCGCCTGCCACTACTGCCGTAGCTTCGCCGACTCGATCTCGGGACCCGTTTTTTGGGCCATTGATTTTTGCAGTGGGCTTGTGTGATGATGCGCCATTGACAAGGGCCTTGAGGCCATTTGGGCGGGCTGTAGTGGTGGTTGGCGCGATCTTGGTTTTTTTTGCGGGCGGCGCACTATCGCGGCTCACTCTTGAATTTTTCTGGCTGCGCGAGGGTACTGCGGCGGGCATGATTGTGAATTGAGGCCGGCCGGATGGCGTGGCGAAGCCGTCTCGGTTTCTGCTGCCTGGGGTTCGGAGGCTGGGCGTCGATACAGACTGCGGTCCTGCAGAGCATTTGCTATGCTGGCGGAGAGAAAAAGTTCGAGATGGTCTGTGAGCACGTGCCAGTGGAGCTAGCCGGATGGGGACTGGCGTTGGCAGTAGCACTGACAGCTCGAAGCGTCATCTAATTTCTACCACGCCATGGTGCTGGATAATGAAAATGAAGCGCAATAAGGCGTGAGGATGGCTGGGCAAACGCACGACGCACCGATGCATCAGCAGCAAACGCGTGCCGGGCGGACAGGCTCGCGGGTGTTCAAGATGGTGGAAGGGCCACGTACGAATGCAGGTTAGACTTCCCAGAATCAGGGGCGCTAGCTTGGCCTGAGCGGTCGGTGGTCGGCAAGTACATAACTGGCAGGCGCGCCCATCTCCAACTTGAAGTCGACTTGCTCTGTCTTCCGGCCTGCAATCCGTTCGCTTCCTAGATTCTCCGACTCCGCCCGAGCCCGTACATTACTCGTCCACAGCCCCCACCACCCGCCCGGCTCAGAGGCCCAAACCGCGACCGGGCCCAGAAGCCAGCAAACCAGCAAACCAGCATCCCTTCCATCGCTTTGCGCATCGCCAGGCAGCTGCAGCTTGCTCCTGCTAGCGCCATCGCCAAACGCACACGCAGACGGTGAGCTCACTCTTGTTGTTGGGCCGCCTGCACACAGCTGCCGTTTTCCGGCGCGCGTGCTCGTCGCTGCACCATAACAACGCGTCGGTCCTCTGCCTGCAAACCACAGCCCTGCCGCTTGACTCGCCGCTGCGCCCATCTCGACTTGAAGCCATCGCCACCACCCTGGTAAGTCACCTGATCTGCAATCCGTTTCAGCCTCCTCGGTAGGATTTAAATAAATCTCCTGCTGCCCCTCCCTTCTGTTTACATTTTACCGACAAGCCACACTCCCTTACCCCACCTGATCGCTGCATACGCGCTACCAAGCTCGCACATCCCCACGCTCAACCCTTGGCCATATCATTTCTTAGCTGTACGCGCTCATCCTCCCAGTCGCGTGCGCACCCGCCATCCTGCCCCTGCTAACTGTCCCAAACAGCTGTCGCATCACACACCGCTCCCCCGCTGCTGCACGCGCGCAACCTCGCCTGCTTCTCTTATGGCCCTATGGCTGTAATGACATCACCTCTTTTGGAAAAATCGCCTTTGGACGTCAAAGCTGGCGCCTTTGCGCCCCCAGACGCCATGGCGCTCGACACAGAGTCAAATGGGTGAGTGCGCCGCTCACCTTGCCTCTCACCACGCTCCATCCCTTCACCATTCTCTGCCCTTTCACCTGCGCCTCATCCACTAACGTGCCGTAGCGTCCACGACGTGCTCTTTGACGAACCCAACTCGAACACCAATACTACCCAGGACTTTGCGCAACCCAAGCCTTCCATAAACGGCAATCACACAGTTGTGGACACGTCAGCACCTGCACCCGCCGTTGAGCCCGCCATCAAACCCACCACACATGTCTCCAGCAGCATCGACGGCATTGCGCAGTTTTTGCCTGATAGTCAGCAAGATAACAACTCGCTGTTTGGCGATTTAGACATGGGCGCAACCTCGGTAGCACTCGCAGTCGAGCCGCGAACCTCCGATGCGCGCAAGGAGCCTGCCACTACAGAGGAACTGTCTGCAGTGAATGAGACAACCGCCGAGAGCACCCAGGAAGTCCCCGAAACTCAGTTCGCCGCAAAGGAGGAACCGTTTCCCGATGCCATGGACACATCTACCGACGCTCCCCAACATACGAAGCCTACCGACCCACCTACGAAGCCAATGCATGACCTTAGTATCGAGACAACCCCCGATCCCCTCGTCGCCCGGTCCACTTCCTTACAGTCGCCCGCAATTGTTGATCGTGAAATGGAGGATGTGCCGTCTTCTGGGAAGGTGCGCCCGCGTGAAGATGACGAGGACGATGTTCCAGACGCCAAGCGCACAAAGACCGAGGCCGACTTTAAGGTTCCCGACGTGCCTGCCAACACAGAGCAGCTTAATGGCAATGGTAGTTCTGCAGCACCAAGCTCTAGTTCGACTCAGGAGCCTTCAGGTGTACTCAAGGCCGTGGATTTCGAGGCATGGCCCACAACTCCAATGACAAACGCGCAGAACAGATTCTTGCTTGAGAGGATAAGGAACACCAAGAAGATCAAGGTCTCGATAGCTTTCAAAGACCCCGTTGACCATATCGCGCTAAATATTCCAACCTACCCTGAGATTGTGAAGAATCCAATGGACTTGTCAACAATGGAGAACAAATTGAAGGAAAGCAAGTATTCTTACGTGACCGAATTCATGGCAGACTTGGACCAAATGATCGAGAACAGCGAGCTGTTCAACAACACGTTACATCCCGTCACTCAGTCAGGCTACAACCTACGTGCATATTTCCTGAAGGGTATGGCCAGGATGCCTCGTGGAACTGTGGATGAGCCAGTTAAGCCCGCGAAGACCAAGAAGCCAACAGTGAATACGGCACCAAAGCCTCGACGCGAGTCGAGAGCTGCATTGCCACCCACTGTAAAGCCTCCTGCCGCCCCCACACCCACAGCCGCCGCCCCTTCTACGACATGGCCTCTACAAGACGGCATGCCTGTGATACGTCGCGATTCATCAAGCACAAATGACCGGCCGAAGCGGGAGATTCATAAGCCTTCGAAGGACTTGCCCTACTCCGGTGCAAAGCCCCGCAAGAAGAAGTATCAGCAAGAGCTAAAATTCTGTGAGAGCATCCTTACGGAGCTCTTCAAGCCGAAGTACGCTGCGGTTTTTTTTCCTTTTAAAACTCCGGTCGATCCTGTAGCCTTGAATATTCCTACGTACAATCAGATCATCAAGAAGCCTATGGACTTTACTACCATCCAGCAGAACCTGAAGGCTGGACTATACCAAAGTGCCAAGGATTTCTACAACGACGCTCAGCTGGTCTTCACAAACTGCTACAAGTTCAATCCTGAAGGTGACGCCGTCAATAAGATGGGTCACCAACTACAAGAAGTCTTTGAGGGCTTGTGGAAAGAGAAGTCTGACTGGCTTGCTCAGCATGCTCCCGCTCCCGAGCAATCCCCAGAAGTGTACTCGGACGAGGACGAAGAAGATGAAGAGGAGGAGGATGAAGAGGAAATTGATCCAGCTCACATTGCGGCCATCCAGAAGCAAATTGCTGTGTTGAATGAGGCTTTGCATAAGGTTGCCAAGCGTAGCGCTGGTAAAACCTCTGGCAAAAAGAAGGCGGCCGGAAAGCGGAAGCCCAGTCTTCCCTTAAATGTGCCTCCTCCTGCAAAGTCTGGCAGGCCAAAGCCACGTGTCAAGACACCGGCACCTCTGACCTTCAACCAGAAGCAGGAGATATCAGAAGGCATCAGTACTTTGGGTGATGCAGACATGAGGAAGGCAGTACAGATTATTAGAAACGGGTGTCCACACCTCGCAAACGTGCATGACGATGAGATGGAGCTTGACATGGACGAGATCAATGATGATACTCTCCGAGAGCTCTTCAAGTTCATCAAGTCCATTCGTGGCCCGAAGGGAGGTTTTGTCGCGGACGATGACTTTGAGCCGCCAAGGCAGGTCGCCAAGCAGGCCACCGTCAGCAGGCCAAAGAAGAACAAGCCCATGGGCAAGACAGAGCAGGAGGACAACATGCGCAAGATCCAGGATAAGCTGAATGCGTTCAAGGGCGGCGCGTCTGGATCTAGCCAGTCTCCAGCTGGTAAGTTATTAGTATCCATTTTGACGACTAGAAGCTTACTTGTTTAGCGCATGACGCATCTAGCGACGATGATGAGTCCAGCGGCTCTGAGAGTGAAGAAGAGTAACTCTGCATCGACATTGCCATGTCTTGGCGTAACTCGGTGGCTTTGGTCCCCTCAAGATCGAATCTCTCTCCGATCCTTAGTAGACTACAACCTAGCTCTTCGTCGGTGCAGCGTGAAAGCCGGTACTGATGTTGCCGGCAAGCGTCTGGACCACACGGTCAGCTTTCAGTGCATTTGATGACAGTGAGCTTCTTACCTTCCGTGGCACCCTGGCAAGCACATGACCCACAGCATGCCACTTGTACAGTACTCGTCTCGCTCCAACATAGAAACATTGGGTGACCTTACGCCGGCAACGGATTATGAATTGATGAGGATTGAGTTCTGGATCCTTTGGGCGGCCCATTTGAGTATCCTTGACCGGATCATCAACATGGAGGGGTAATGAAGGCGGACGTATGCGGGTGCCAGTTATGCTGTATGACTATACCCTCGGCGTGAGAGCGTCGACAATCAATACAATACATCAAACGTGGTGACTTCTTTTTAAGCGTGGTGTCGTGCGGTTTTGTGTGGCGTGGTGTTCAGGGATGACCGTAGCGGGGAAAAGGAGTGAAGCCCTCCAGCATGGCGAAGTCGCAAGCCATTTTTGCCAAGCTGATTCGCTTTGTCAGTGTTTAGGTAGGCTATGTGTGGCGAACCAGGGTCGAGGTGACGGTCGGGGTGAGGTGAGCGGTTGGCGGCCGGTCGGTATTCCGAGGGGTGAAGCGCTCCGGCGGAAGGGTTGATGCGGTGAAGTGTGATGGATTTCTGTAGCGGTTAGCGGACCATGTTCTGTGAGTGAAGGAGTCATGGTACGGTACGCTCAGCCGAGCTCTGCGCACGCATTGTAAGCATGGTTGGAATGGGGTGGGCGGGTTGGCACGCCCTATTGTGCGACGGGCATACAACAGTCGACGAGCGCTGTGTGAAGAGGTAAAATTCGGAAATAAATATGCAGTCAGGCGATATTCAGCCCAGCACAGAGCATCATGCAAACACACGACCAAGGCGAGGAAGTTCCTGTGAGACTGGGACGAAGTGAGGTGGGGACTCATGGGGGATGACCAGCAAGCAGCCCCCAGCGCTGTTGAGGCGCACGCGCTAGCCTCGCGAAACTTTGGGAGGCCGTCCCAGTCGTCAAGCTTCCAGCAGCTCGACACACGCGCCGACACACGCCCCCATCGCCGCCACGCCCGCACCACACACAAAGCCGGCCAGTAAACTGCTCGATTAGACGCAACTCCCATTGAGCTTCTGCGATACCCACCATGGCGACGGTGCCCGTCAGCGAGGTCAAGAGCAACACGCGCGAGAGCAGAACCGCGGCCCATAGTCACATCAAGGGCTTGGGACTATCAAGCGATGGCCGCGCGACCGCTTCTGCAGGCGGTTTTGTAGGCCAGGCTGCGGCTCGAGAGGTACGGGCGACGTCCGAGTTGGTCAAGAATAGCTGTGCTGACAAGGTTGCAGGCATGCGGTCTGGTTGTTGATCTGGTTAGAGCCAAGAAAATGTCTGGCCGAGCCGTGCTGCTTGCTGGCGGCCCTGGAACAGGAAAAACTGCGCTCGCTTTGGCTGTTAGTCAGGAGCTGGGGACCAAGGTGCCTTTCTGTCCCATTGTCGGCAGTGAGATTTACTCGGCGGAGGTCAAGAAGACGGAGGCGCTGATGGAGAACTTCAGGAGAGCTATCGGTGAGTGCGCAGGCGTAAAGGGTGGCTGGTGCGCATGCGCTGATTCACTGCAATAGGCCTGCGTGTCAAGGAAACCAAGGAGGTCTACGAAGGAGAGGTCACGGAGCTCACCCCAGAAGAAGCCGAGAACCCTCTTGGGGGCTATGGTCGCACCATCTCACATCTGCTCATCAATCTCAAGTCAGCCAAGGGTACCAAGAAGCTGCGTCTCGACCCGTCAATATACGAGGCCATACAAAAGGAGCGCGTGCGCCTAGGCGATGTCATCTACATCGAGGCCAACACGGGCGCAGTAAAGCGTGTTGGACGATCAGATGCATATGCGACCGAGTTTGACCTGGAGGCTGAAGAATACGTTCCGATACCAAAAGGCGACGTCCACAAGAAGAAGGAAATCGTCCAAGACGTCACGCTCCACGACCTCGACGTCGCAAACGCAAGACCACAAGGCGGCCAAGACATCATGAGCATGATGGGCCAACTAATGAAGCCCAAAAAGACGGAAATCACCGAGAAACTCCGCCTAGAAATCAACAAAGTGGTAAATCGTTACATCGACGGAGGCGTCGCCGACCTCGTCCCGGGCGTCCTCTTCATTGACGAAGTAAGTCGCCCATTCGTAACCACCAGTGCAAAAGTATACTGACTCGCCAGGTCCACATGCTCGACCTCGAAGCCTTCACCTTCCTCAACCGCGCCCTCGAATCCCCCCTCTCACCCCTCGTCATCCTCGCCTCCAACCGCGGCAACACACACATCCGCGGCGCCCCCAACCTGCCTGCCTCCCCCCACGGCATCCCCCCTGACCTCCTCGCGCGCCTCCTCATCGTGCCTACGCGCCCCTACGCGCCCGCCGAAATCGCCTCCATCATCACCACCCGCGTGGCCACCGAGAAACTGGCCTTTTCGGATGAGGCGAAGGCGAGAGTGGCGGCGCTGGGCGAGGAGATTAGTTTGCGGTATGCGTTGCAGTTGCTTGCGCCCGCGAGTGTGCTTGCAGAGGTGGGTGGAAGGCAGGGACGGGTGGTGCAGGTGGAGGACGTGGAGGAGTGTAAGGAGTTGTTTATTGATGCGGGGAGGAGTGCAAAGGGGTTGGGAGGGGAGGGGTATATTGCGTAGGGGGGGAGGGGGAGGGTGTACGATAGTAATGCGTAGCGTCTGAGCGAAAAGTATCAAGCAAAAGCGAGAAAACGCTTCGTGTTTAAAATCCAACATGTGCGTTGTCGGCCATCCACTCCCTCAAATTCATGTTCCGTAAAAAAATGTTGCAATGATCTCATCACTGTTCCCGACTATCTCCGTTGCCGCGGCCCATCCGCCACCACCTACCCATGTGCTCTACCTACCCCACGCTCCACCTCTCATCCCCCCCCCCCACACGCACACACACACACATCTACAATGGCATCCCGCATACCCAGATTCCTCCCCCGCCTCTTCACCCGCGCATCCTCCTTCAAATCCGGCCCCTCCCCCCCACGCCTTCCAAAAGACGAGCAAGCCCTCTTTGAGCGCCTACAACGCGCCAGCACCGGCGCATTCAGCACGCCCACTACACCCACCGACCCACGCGCAAAGATCAATCAGTCGCCCCAATCGTCCCAACCCAACGCAGCCCCTACGTCAACCGTCCAGTACGAAGGCGCAACAAATGCAGAAAAAGACGAAAACGGAGCCGAATTCCATCCCAACCTTAGGCGCGGCGCACCGCCTGAATTCGAGGGCGAGGTGAATCCGCGCACGGGCGAGGTGGGTGGGCCGAAGAGCGAGCCGTTGCGGTGGGGCGCTGGCGGGGACTGGAGTTTTGGCGGGAGGGTTACGGATTTTTGAGAGAGAGAGGGGGGGGCGCGCAAGGGGAATAATCTGGAGTGGCGTGTGCCCCGCCCGAAGTATGGGGCGCAACACGGGCGTACTGGGTTTGGGATTCTGACGGAGGTAACGCAGATGGTGGGACGGGGGGGCGTGGTGTGCGTTGAATGCGGTGGTGGTGGGTATGGGGTTGGTGGTGAGGTTGTGTGAGAGCGAGGGCTAGTTTTGAAAGCAAGGGGTTGGAACGGCAGGAGCTGGGTTAGAAAGCAACAGGCCTAGAAATAAAACGGGTACGGCGGATTGGAAATGAATGGCTTGCTGCGGGTTGGAACCAAATAGATTCCCAGCCTATGGCTTCAGGAAACTAGGTGGCTTATGGTGTTTTCGAAATAAACAGATTACAGCGCCTGGGTAGAAACTTGTTGGGTGGGAAACCAGTCCTATATAAGATCTAAGTAGTTAAAGGCGCAAATATGATACAGGTGGGAGAGATATGGTGGGAGCTTGCTGCTGTATAGAGACGTGGAGGTTGGGGCATAGAGGGATGGGTGGTGGGAGGATATGGATGATTTGGTGAAGATGGGCGTTACTTGTAGGATTCGAGAGTGGAATGAGGTTTGGAGGGGTTGGGTTGTAGATGTTGGAGTATGTGCTATTATGGTCTGGGGACTCATTGACTTGATGATGATATATTCACACAACGCGATGAAATGCATGTATTTTGAAGCGATTTATTCTACCATGGAGTCGATTTATTCTCCATGTTTCTGTAGCTACAATTCATCGAGTTGGAGTTTCACCCCAGTTATTCTGTAGATAGTATTGAAACTCAACAGCTACAGGTTTTGGTCAAATTTTTAAGAGCAAAAAGTAGCTTTGAAATACCAAAGAGAAGGTTCTCGGCTTACCACTAATAGTGTCATTCTATGATATTACTACTTGCTGCTTCAACTCAAGTATTATGTTGGCGCTGAATACGAGCTCCCTCGAGCAATATGGCATTTTAGTATGTGAGTGTGAATAAATTGCTAAGCAGAGCCACTACATGCCATTTTGAAATGGCAATGGAATTTCTCCGCAACCAAGACTAGCGAGCTACCAGCCTCGATCTAGAGGCGCAAGTGTAGTGGTGGCTTGCGGCTTGCATTATTTACGGCTAATCTAGATGCAGAGGCTCGGTTGGCCAGGTGCCGCTGGGCATATTCGCGCCGGATGGCATCCGACATCCGAACCCAGGACGAGGGGTTCCCTCTGCAACCAGATTCGCTCTGTTGGGAGCAAGGAAAATAATTGCCGCACAACTCAATGCGGACATGGATGGCTCACAATTAAATCAGTGACGGTCCGGCCAGACCAGCTGCAGGGTCTATGCAAGCGCGAGGTGCCGAATACCAGCCGCCGGGTCCCTCGGTAACGCCAGTCAGCACGATGCGCTGAGGCTTGAGCACGCCGGACCAGCAGATACGACACTTCACAACACACCAACAAAGTCTTTCAGCAGGTCTAGCCAGGCAGGGGGTGCGGAGCCCGAGAAACATGTGCTCCGCTGTCCCAAACACTGTCTCCACTGTCGCGAGCGAAAGAGCAGACGCGTGCAAAGGGCACACGTCTCAAGCACAGTGATCCTTTCTTCTCTCGAGCGACAAGCACCGAGAACCTTGAATCGATCAGGCACCGCCATGCAGGGTCTGCAGATCCGCGACATTGTGAAAACACAGGGCACCTTGGGCTCGTCCCATGCCGGTGCAATCTGCACCACACGCCTACCACGATTGATTCCGTCTGCCATGAACAACGCTGACTGTCGCTGCGAGGCTGCTCATTGACGCTGTGGGCTGTCACACGACGTGCCGCTTAGCCATGCGAGTCCAATGATGGCGCTCCACTATGTAGTAGGGGCGAAGCAACTGAGCCGCGTGGAAACGTCCTAGGGTCCAGGTCGCCCCCTGGTCTGGCCCCGGCTGCACTTCACCCTCATGCACCACCAGGTGGTCTGGACGTTGAACCACCCTGTCAAAAACTGCCTGCCCAGCGAATTACGACGCGCTGGACCGGGACATGTTGCATCGTGCAAACCTCTCATAAGCCGCCGCCGCCGTCCTCATTTTTCGGGCTCACACTCCTTCCCGAACCGTTCACGGCGACTCCACGTGCCTGAGTGTTCCGCGGTGCTGCTTCTGAATATCCCTACGTGTGTATTGGCCTTCACTCATGCTATCGTTACTGTCACTAACTATCATCCCAGCTTTTCTGCCAGATATGGTTGCTTTCCTCAGATAATGCATTTACATGTCGCTCTTTCTTTGAAGTTCTTGCTCAGCGACTCGTTCTCTCCCCTATAGCACGACCCCATTTGGCAACCGAACACCCCTGATCAGCGACTTGAGAGATTTCACAGCACCGACCACAGTCTTTCACAATTTCCATTTTCTGTACTCTGCGTAAAAATGTTCCGCCTGTTTTTTTATGCAGCTTTCCTCCTCCACTGCGTGGCGGCGCTGGAGGAGACCATCGACCTAGGCTACGCCCAGTATCGGGGAAAAGATATCGGCAATGGCGTTATGCGCTGGGCTGGCATGCGATATGCACGATCCGTTTCCCGCGTTGAGGGCTTGCGATTTACTGCGCCACAAGATCCTAAGCCCGAGACTAGCGTCGTTGACGCGTCGAACTTTGGCCCTCTTTGTATTGGCTCTGGGAGCCAGCTTGCGACAGAGTTTGGTGACCCTCAATCTGAGGACTGCCTGTTCATCAATGTCTTCTCACCATCCAAGTCTACCAACACAAGTTTACTGCCCGTCTACGTTTTCATTCAAGGTGGAGGCTTTAGCGCCAACGGCAATGCGAACTACAATGGAGCAGATCTCATCGATGCTGCGGATAATAATATGGTAGTCGTCAACTTCAACTACCGTGTCGGGCCATATGGATTCCTTGCTGGAAAAGAGATTGTTGCCAACCAAAGCCTGAGTCTAAACAATGGCTTGAAAGATCAGAGGCAGGCTCTCAAGTGGGTGAACCAACACATCAAACAATTCGGAGGTGACCCAGGACACGTCACGGTTGGCGGCGCAAGTGCTGGTGGGGGCTCAGTTGTCCTACAGCTCACAGCATATGGCGGACGCAACGACAATCTCTTCCACGCGGCCGCAGCCGAATCTGCTGCTTTCCCACCCATTCGCGATGTCAACAACAGCCAGTGGCAATTTGACTCTCTTCTCAAAGAATCTGGCTGCGCAGACATGAATTGCTTGAGCTCACTCGATGCAGTCCAGTTCCAGAAGGCGGTCCGCACTCTGAAGAAGCCATTCCCTGGGGCGCAAAACCCCCCAATCTACTTCTGGAACCCCACCCTCGACTATGACTTCATTAAAGATTACACGCTTGACGAGATCCGCGCAGGCCACTTCCTCAAAGTGCCCACCATCTTCGGCGACACCACCAACGAAGGTATCATCTTCACGCCCAAGGAAATCATGTCCATGCCGCTCGCCCAGCAATTCGTCGCAGACCAGTTCCCCGGCGTCAACTGGAGCGAAATCCGCAAGGCCTGGGACGCCCCGAATGGAACCGCCGACCCGCGCTGGCGTCAGATCGCCTCCGACGTATACGGCCATATTCGCTATAATTGCCCTACGCTCAACATGTCGTCCACCTTCGCCGCCGCCAGCAACCACTCCACCTGGACCTACCGCTGGAACGTCGGCACCGCCTCGCACGTCAGCGAACTGCTGCCCATCTGGAACAACGCGACGAGCGCTGCAGGCGTTTTTATTCAGGCTTACTGGGCGAGCTTCATCCGGAGCTATGACCCGAATAAACACGTCGCGGATTTTCTGGTTGCGGCCGGTGGCCAGGCGGCGTTGGAGCTGGTTAGTCCGCAGTGGGACTCGTTTGGGTCTGGAAATGGGCAGCGCCTCATGTTTAATGATGGTGATAATGTGGTTATGCAGCCTGTTACTGATGAGACGTGGGCGAAGTGTCGTGTGCTGCTGAGCCAGGGGTTGACGCTCAAACAGTGAGTTTCCATCCCCAGGGCAGATCCGCTAAGCTAGAGGAATGAGTGCTAATCACTTTTAGACCCACGGGTAATACGCCGGCTGGCGATGCGCCAGCGGGCAATGGGCCCAATGGTGGCGCGCCTGCTTCGTTCGGTAATCGGGATTTACCCCTTGCGTCGCGTGTCGTAGTTGTCGCGACAATGGTAATTGGTTTGCTAACATGGTATACCTGAAGAGTAGGATTTAGCACGCGATACTGCTATTGGTGTCCTTGCTATGGGAGCTCGAGACGCGATTTGCCAGGGCTGGAGCAGCCCCGCGATATCCAGCCGTTTATGGATATGATGATATATCCCTAGCCCCAGACTGCAACGTCGAAACGGCCACCAAAAGACGAGCTTGATTGTGAATAACACAATCAATACATCCTCAGAGCAAGGAGCTCGAAAGCGAGGAGCAAGACTGGCATAGTCAGTCCAATAAAGGACGCGCCGACACACAAGCCAGACTGTACCATCTAGCCTACAAATACCGATTAGACTAACATCAAAAAACATATCCTCTTACCGCTTCCTGTCGTCACGCGCTGTAGCCACTTGGTTCTCAACAATGCTTATTTCCCTCCCTGAGCATAATGCTTGCCTGTTGCTCACATTGTGTCGCGCACTGTGGCAAGTTATTTTCAACAATGCTAGGTGGTGCGTTATATAGTGCTCGCACATTTCCCCCGGCCTAGCTGCTCCCGCAATTGACAGAACGATAAGCATTGAGTGAAGTTAGGTGCTGGAAGTTTTGGGGGCTTTTTTTTTTCTCTTTTGCTCAGTTGTCCATTATGCCCATATTTCCCCGTCCGGACCGCGGGTCTCGCGGTGAACGGGAGAGGCGCCTGGAGGGGCTGCCGCGTTTTTATGTTTTTGAGGAGAACTGGGTCAGAGATGACTGCTCGCCCAACACGTCTATTTCCACTGAGACTGCAACGACTCCGTCTCTTCACCGCCGGCAATGCGCATTGCGGCCGCAGCAACCAATTCGTAAATTTTCCCGCCCGCGCAGAACTCTTGGGTTACCATACATACCTTCGCTCTCACGCCCCTCCCCTTCCCCCTCCCCAAAGCCAAGATACTACCAACACGCCCTCTCCCCCATCGACAAATCCTCCCTCAGATACGGCATACAGGGCCACAATCTGCGCCCGTGGTCCGAATCAGATGCTAGGCGCCACCACGAGGCGCGCAAGGCGCTTGTACCGGAGGGAAGAGCCTGGGCCGAAAAGATGGAGCAGATTGAGAGGGACATAGAGAGTGTGCCGAAGGGGAATAAGAGACAGAATAGCTTGGGGTTGAGCGTTAGCGTTGGTAGCGGGAAGAAGGGAGGAGATAGGGAGCCGGGAAAGGAGATGAAGCGCAGATTCTCCTACACCACCACGCCGCCACACATGTACCACGGCTCCGCGCAGTCACAAACGCCCACCTCGACACAGCACACCCCCACGCCGACCACCTCCTCACCACCTCCTCCCTCAAAATGCACCTCGCACGCCTCCTTTCGCGCTTCTGCCCCACCGAGTCTCGCCACGCGGCCGAGCACTGTGCGCACGTCATACTCCTCCTTTCAGACTCCGTCAACCGCCACTTTATCCGCCCCGTCTACGCCGCCGAGTCTGCGGTCCAGCGCCTCGTTTGGATCTGAGAAGACGTTTGATGCGTTTCTAGTGCCGCATGCGTTGGGGAGGGGCGAGGCGTTTCGCGGGGCGGAGAATGCGCGGGGTGGGAAGTGGTCCGATTTCGATCCGGTAGGGGTATCGGGGGAGAATGAGCATTGGGAGGAGGAGGAGAAGAAGAAGGAGAAGGAGGGGCCGCAGTGGGGGATGTGGAGGTCGTGGGGGTGAGGTGGGAATGGACTGGTAAATGCTAGGTGGTTGGGGCTGTAGACTGGTAATGTGTTGGAGACTTTGAAGTAGATGGGTTGTTAGAATGGTAGGTATGGGTCTGGCTGGTTCGGACTTTGATGAATTATGAATGTCTTTCACTGCATTGCGAGAGGCGAGTTGGTGTACTTTGGACTGGAGTCACTTGTGTAAACCAGCAACGTCTCGTTTTGAAATCTTCTTTGTAGTAATGCTTTGGCGGGCCTTTTGGAGAGTAAGACTTACGCTTCTAAAACGAAAATTATCAGTCATTTAACGTCACCCACTGCATAGCGAGACACGGTGTAGCGAGACACTTTTTCCTACGGAGCTTCAGAGCCGCACCACATCAGCTGTATGGACCTATCGCGAACGCGCAGTGATTCTGTACTTATTGTTCCTTACATATATTAGCGCCCGATGATTAAATCTGAAGTGGTGACCTGCTGATCGGTCTGTCAATGCTTTCTATAGCCCTTCTGTCGAGGACACCCTGTTGACCTGCAATATCGCGTGTCTGTTGAGGGCTAGGAGGGTCGCGAGGGGGGGTTAAGATATTCGATATCACGAGATAGGGCTGGCTCGACAGTCCAATTTGAGGTGAGGATTGTGTATTCCGGGAGTTTCGCTGCTCAAACGGCTGCGCTATGAAACCTAGCCGATAGGGCATAGACCATTTTGGCCGCTCTTAATATGCAGCAGCAGTAGCGTGCTTAGATCTTGTGCCTGAAATAGTATGCTAGTCTACATAGTGGCCAGCTTAGGCTGGCTTGACGGCCAATGAATAGCAAGCCTATCGATAAGGCGCAAACGTCTGATACGATGCATCTGTTCAGCCTTGCTGTAATCCACAACCTCATCTGCCTGGTTCCTCATTCATCATGGTGTCTTGCTCTCAGCCTGCTTATCGCTCGTACTCTGCAGTCGTGTCTCACCTCTCTGCGACATGGACCCGCTCAGTGCTACAGCCAGCGTCATCGCCATCCTCCAGCTCTCAGCCAAAGTCCTTTTTTATCTTAACGACGTTAAAGATGCTTCCAAAGGCCGCGCACAATGCGCGATCGAGGCTAGCAATCTCCATAACCTCTTGACGAACTTGCGCTTTCGAAAGGAAGAGGGGCACAACCATGAGCCATGGTTTAACGCGATTCAAGCCCTTGCAGTCCGAAACGGGCCGTTCGACTAGTATAAGGAAGCGCTCGGGGTGCTGCAGGAAACGATAACAGACAGAGGTCGACTGAAGAATGCATTGTTGTGGAAGTTCAAGAAGGGAGAGATTGATGCCATTTTGACTCGGATGGGGCAACTGAAGGCGCTAATAGGGATCGCGTTGGAGATGGACCACTTGTGCGTTTTCGTACCAGTACTCCAACTACTAAGCTTATGCACACAAGCAAGCTCTCTCTCGCCATCAAATATGACACTGAGCTGTTTCTGACGCACGTAACGACTGTCTGATCTGCCGTCGATAAAACCTATCAGGGACAAGCGCGCTTCTAGAATGGATATCGTCTAGCGACTATCCTGCTCAGCAGTCAGACATCATAAAGCGCAGGCAGGAAGGGACAGGTCAGCGTTTCCTAGGCGCACCTGAAGTAGCGCGGTGGCTCAAGGAGGCCAAAACCATTCTCTTTTGCCCCAGGATCCCAGGAGCTGGCAAGACCATGGTAGTAGCTATCGCTATCGGTCAGCTCTTAAACTCGCCGCAGAACGCGGCATAAGGGGCATATGGGGTTGCATATGTTTACTGCAACTACAAATCTCAAGCACACCAAGACGCTGCTAGCATGCTAGCAGCTATCCTCAAGCAGCCAGGTCAAGGTCGAGTGTCAGCGATGGGCCCTGTGGAACAGTTGCATCAGAAACATGCTAGCCGGGGAACCAAGCTATCGCTCGATGACATTTACAGTACTCCCCGAGACGTGGTCGCACAGTACCCTTACGTTTATATTATCGTCGATGCGTTAGACGAATGTCTAAACGAAACACGTTGCCAGTTTCTAGACAAGCTTTTTGGTCTGAAAAAGGTAGCAGACATTCGATTAATGACTACATCGTGTTTCGTACCAGATGTTGAAAACGCTTTCCAGCAAGCATTGAAGCTCGAAGTAAGAGCCAGTGATGAGGACGTCAAGCAGTTCGTGACTGGCCAGATATCCCGGCTGCCTAGATGTGTCCAGCGAAATGAAATTTTACAACAGTTAGTACGGGAAAGAGTAGTAGAGGCTGTCGGCGGCATGTAAGTTGCTTCTCGTCTTGGCAGCGATACAAACTTACACATTCGAGGTTTCTACTTGCTCGTCTACACATAGACGGGACGACAGCAAAAGAAGTGAAATCAACCCTTGCTACACTCTTGAAAGGTGCAACTGCGCTCGATGATGCGTACAGCGAAGCACTAGAGAGGGTCAAAGGCCAGCGAGCCCGCTATTCTAGACTAGCAAAGAACGTTCTAACATAGATCACATTTGCGAAGCGACCGCTTACCACTACTGGGATATGCTATGCCCTAGCAGTCGAGCCTGGCGAAGCCGAACTCGATCTAGGAAACAAACCTGACATAGACGATATAATGTCTGTTTGCGCTGGGCTGGTCGTGGTCGGTCAAGAGAGTGCTGTTGTTCGCCTCGTGCACTACACTACATAGGAATACTTTGAGCGTGTCGGCTCTAGGTTGAACCCAGATGGACAGGCGTATATCGCGGGGATATGCCTAACTTACCTGTCCTTTCGCGTCTTTGAAAGTGGTCGCTGTGCCACTGACAAAGAGTTCGAAGAGAGGCTACATCAGCATAAACTTCTTGATTACGTAGCCAAACATGGTGGTGAACATGCAAGACACGACGAAGCTAAGATTGCTCACTTAGCTTATGCATTTCTTACTCACAATGGTATATTTTCGTTTGCTACGCAAGTATTGTTCGCCACTGGCTACAAGTATAAAGGGTACAGTCAACAGTATCTCACTATTTCGGGTTTACATTGGGCAGCACGATTCGGGCTACATAGCGTAGCGAAAAAAAACTTTCTACACACAATAGGAGGAGATGAATTAAGCACAGTCGATGCGAAGGACAGTAGCGGTTAAAGCTCTCTGATGTGCGCAGTGCAACATGGGCACTGTGAGATTGTGAGTTGCTGCTAGACAAGGACGCCGACGCCAACCCGCAGGATGGAAAGTACGGCACCGGCAACGCACTCCAGGTGGCTTCAGTTGGTGGCCACAAGCGGATCGTGAAGCTGCTGCTAGACAGGGGCGCCAAAGTCAACGCGCAACCTGGACACTACAGCAACGGCAACGCACTCCAGTTAGCTTCATTTGGAGGCCACGAGCGGATTGTAAAGCTGCTACTAGATAAGGGCGCCGGCGTCAGCGGCAACGCACTCAAGGCGGATTCATTAGAAGGCCACGAGCAGATTGTAGGGTTGCTACCTGAAGCGGACACTAACTTACGAGGGAGAAGTACGCTCGTCCAAGGGACAATAGCAGCGCGCTCCACATAAGATAGACACAACGGGGTAGGAGGGTAGTGCACGAATACAATTGTCGCATACAGTACTGCACACCGCTGACAGTTCGTTGCACGCTTTCAATTCCAAGTCGGCCCTACATTGATGCAACTATAGGTTGCGTGGGCTGTGAATGGGTAAAGCGGGCCACTTAGACAACAGCAATTATCGAGAGCAGCCATGCGCCACAGCTATTCTTGGATACAGTACAGTCGGGTATAAATTAGCATCGGACTCGATCCGATTGTATTTACAGGCTAACCATACTAAAAAAATTAAGGCTGTTAAATTGATGTGCGTTAGGCTTGTGTATATATAAGCGCGTTGTGAAGAATCCGAAGGTTCAGATGGGAAAGTTTCTCACCACACAGTGACCGGCGTTAGTATTCTTTATTCCTGAACAAGGAAGGTGTTATATGTTGTTGTCGAAGATTCCTCTGGCTATGCGTGTCGCATGTACGCTATACCTAAAATAGTCGAGGACGGTGGCGTAGAGTGTGGCGTAAGTTACACGTGATTTTGACATGATTTTGACGTGATCTGTTGTTCTCCCTCGTATTCGGAGAGTAAGGAGCGCATCTGATCTGAGAGCAGGAGAGCGGAGTGATCAAGGGATGGGTAAGGCATGTATGCAACCTGGGCGATGGGCCCGTATGGCTCGTTGTGTTCAAACTTTCTATTCGGAATAGTATAACTACCAATACTAGTTATCAAGCAACTTTGTCCATTGAAATCATTCTTCCGTAAGACCTACCCGCTTGCCCTTTGACTAATACTCCATTAGCCGGAAGGTTTTGACAGTCGCTACCATAGTTAGAACCTCTGGGTGGGGTAATTACTAATTTTGGCTAGTATAATTAGCACACAGTCTAACGGAATAGGGAATAGAATTGTAGCTATTAGGCCTATGGCCGTGCAAAGTGCAAGCAAGCAGGCTACCTAAAGCTCTATAGCCTTGTCATCAAACTTGGCCATTTCTCTGGTGGTCTGTCAACCAGCTCACCTCTTGTAGATTTGCCACCTCACGAGACTATGGCTAGTGCGGCTCAGCCATCCCCCCTGCTGGCAGTGGCAAGTAACGTCAAACTTAAGGCAGCGCGTACACTCGAACAGTAATGAGGAACAAATACACGAGTATCGGAAGAACATATTTCCATATCCGGGCTCTGGTCCTAATCCTACAGCCGTGTTACAGCCTGATCAAACCAAAAGATGGGCCGACTCACCTTCATTTAGAGTAATAAATCAAGAAGGACATTCCACAGTTGATAAATGTCAGAGGAATATTACCGTGACATCGGTGAGTTTATAAGCTAACTAGCGTTTTCTAAAGAGGATGCTGCGTTACGAGACCTTGTCCTCGCGCGTGTATCGAGTTCAGGCAAGTTCACTGAACAGAAACGAACTAAGACACTACTAAGGTCATCAACTCCCCTTCGTGTTCTCAGCATAATATACTTTAGGCTTAATAAAAGCCAGTAGCGCCGACGCTGCTACAGCCTGACCCACGCGGTTTCCGCTCCGCCAGCTCCGCCAGCTCCGCCGCTATATATACGGATCGATCTGCAACAGCAACAACAGGCTTACATACTTAAGATCAGGATAACAGAATGCTCTTAAAGCCGAAATTGCAAGACGTGGGAAGGGAAGAGCTCAGAATGGGACTCACACTCTACAATCAGAAGAAGTACGGTGAATCTGAGGAGCTGTTCCGAGAAGCAGCAGACGGGCGGGAGAGGACGCTTGGTAAATATCATGAAGATACGCTCTACAGCAAGGACTGGCTAGTACGTGCGCTCTACTATCAAGAGAAGTATAGTGAGGCTGAGGAGCTGCTCCGACATGCAGCAGACGGGTGGGAGAGGACGCTTGGCAAAGACCATAAAGAGACGCTCTCTAGTAAGCACTGGCTAGGATATATACTCTACAATCAGAAGAAGTACAGCGAGGCTAAGGAGCTGCTCCAACAAGCAGCAGACGGGCGGGAGAGGACGCTTGGCAAAGACCATGAACATACGCTCTCTAGTAAGCACTGGCTAGGGCGTATACTCTATAATCAGAAGAAGTACAGTGAGGCTAAGGAGCTGCTCCAACAAGCAGCAGACGGGCAGGAGAGGACGCTTGGCAAAGACCATGAACATACGCTCTCTAGTAAGCACTGGCTAGGGCGTATACTCTATAATCAGAAGAAGTACAGTGAGGCTAAGGAGCTGCTCCAACAAGCAGCAGACGGGCAGGAGAGGACGCTTGGCAAAGACCATGAACATACGCTCTCTAGTAAGCACTGGCTAGGGCGTATACTCTATAATCAGAAGAAGTACAGTGAGGCTAAGGAGCTGCTCCAACAAGCAGCAGACGGGCAGGAGAGGACGCTTGGCAAAGATCATGAAAACACGCTTGCAACCGTACGCTTGTTACAGGAAGTGCAGCTACACCCCTCTTCACCCTTAACGACCAGCAACACTACTCAGCAGGCCTTAGCTAGTCGGCTAAATAGCTTTTTTTCAGAGGGGCAGAACAGCCGCGAACCATATACTGACTCGGAGATCAACGAAATATCATCGCTGTTGAAGCACTTCCATCAATCATGGAGCAAGGTGCCGCGGACATATATTATCCTTCGGAATACTGGCTATCTGAACCTCCTCGATACTCTCATCGATGTCGACTTTTCCGATTACTGGCTCCCTGTTACCGAACGCAACCTTCCAGGCTGTTTACTTCCAAGTGTCAAAGCGTCATTCGTAAGAGCTCAGAGCCTAGTGTTGACAAAGTCAACAAACCTAGAGAAGGGTGAAAAAGGCCAGCATTGCTATTACAAGCAAGGCGAATTACCTCCATTTGAGACGAAAGGAATCTTAGGCAGAGGTGGATTTGGTCAGGTTGACAGAGTACTCAGCTTGATCAGCTTTAAGGAGTACGCGAAGAAGCAAGTGCCTCGAGCTTTAGCCTTCAGAGGTCGACAGAAAGAATACGTAAAGCAGTTCATCGCTGAGATCGAAATCCTAAAACGTCTGAAGCATCATCACATTGTAGAATTCGTTGGCAGCTATACGGATCCTCGGTACATCAATTTGATAATGTCGCCTGTTGCCGAGATGGACCTAGCCGCTTACTTAAAGCGCGCCAACAGTTCTAAACTCCCAGAGCTGCGAACCTTCTTTGGCTGCCTAGCTACGGCGCTTGAGTTTCTACACGAGCAGAAAGTTAGACACAAGGACATCAAGCCAAGCAACATTCTTGTAAACGGCGGAAGAGTGTTGTTTACGGACTTTGGCTTGTCTTACGACTTCACAGATGCAAACGGTAGTACCACAATAAGCATAGTGAACGGGATAACCCCAAGATATTGTGCGCCAGAGGTCGCTCTGCAAGGGCCTCGGAATACGATGTCTGACATCTGGAGCCTAGGTGCTGTCTTTATGGAGATGATTGCTGTTCTTAAGGGCAATACGACTCAGTACATGGATGAGTTCTACAAGCAGCATGGATCATGGCGTGCCTTCATTTGCACAAGTCCTAATACCTCGCTAGAACTTGTTGCGGAGCTAGAAAGGACGGGGGAGTCGTCTGACAACAGAGCCCTTGGCTGGGCCCAACAAATGCTCTCGGCGGAGCCGCAGTTGCGTCCGCCTGCATCCTTACTAGTAGAATCCATTACGACGTTTGGTAGAGAAGGAGAGGGAACAGGTTTCTGTGGGATATGTTGTGTTTCCTCTGAAGATGACACTTCTAATTGGGAAGGCGAGTAAGGTTATGTGTGAACGGTATGATTACGTTTTTTAGCTTTACGGCCTTATCACTTTTGTTAGGTGTCTGTGTCGCTCTCTATGGGAATGCATAGTATTATGTTCTCGACACATTTCAAATGCAGCACATCCTATCAAACCCTTCAATCTATTGTATCGTACTTCACATGGGGGCACCTACTTGGATACGCTCCGTAATGAAAAGTTTTTTATGTACTAAATAAGCAAAGTATCTTCTATAATTGGAATAAGTAGATGGAAACTTATAAAACACACGTGCAGCATAAAACCTTCTGTTCTAGAATTTGAGTAGTATTGATATGCGCTTACGATCTACTGCCTAGGCTCATTCCTAGCGTCCTATTGCAAACTGGACGCTGCCTCAAGTTTGTCGTGATTTGCCACCTCCAACAGAGAGGGCAGCCGACCCGCCCCGGTCCTAACCTTGTGAAGTGGCGAATTTACAAGAAGTAAGCTGGTTGATGGGGAGTAATTTTGAACGTAAGGCTGCGGAGCATACGTCGGCCTGAAGACTTTGTATAACTACGGGTATAATAGCTATAACCCTACTTCGTGGCGAGTAGCAAGCCTCTATGAGATTACGTTACAGCTATATAGAGTAGGTAATCGCCCCGATTGGAGGTACAAACGGGGATGGCGGCCCTACGTGAATTGAGCGCGTCTTCTGCGAAGGTAAAGCACTAACTCAACCTTTTTATTTTGTCACGGCGGTTGTTCCGTTACGAGTGGACGGAATTTACTGTTCTATTAGGGGTAATCAACGTCTTTGATTATTTTTCACCTTATGGTAGGTTGTTTGGTGGAGTAGAGCTGTCGTCTTACAGCGAGGCCCTCAAGCCCAGGTATTTTCGGCCACATAGGAGTTTAGGTAACATCAAGGAGATGCAGAAACTTCATAAGTAATAATTCTATAATTATTTGTCTATTTTTGGAGTTAGTATCAGAACAAGGACTGGGAAACCTCTAAGACACAAAAGTTTTAGTGTTCTGTCACACAATAGGCTGCCAATGACAAAACTAAGGTTGGGAAGTAGGCAGCCCCGATTAGCACATCGCTGGGATTTTTGATTGCGTCAAACGTTCCCAGATTAGTTTACACAAGGATCTCAGAGACAGCCCGTTAGAAGTCTCCCTCATCGAATCGCGGCTGAGCGTTCACAAGAAAAAAAGAGGGAGGCGGAGGCTAATGGAGAGAATCCTCTTGAATACTTCGCTTTATCGTACACATAGGGTGATCCTCAACCGGCTTTCCTCCTGGGCGGCTTGGAATTCGAAAATCGAAAAAATCTCCACGAGGCTCTGTTGTATTTTCGACCTACCGAAAGTGAACTTGTCACTTGGTTTGATGGTTTATGTAAAATCAAGGTGATATGCGAGAGTAAGAGTTGCAAGCTCCTCGGATGCACGACATTTACAAAGAAGCCGAGGACATTTGGGCGTGGCTTGGCCTAGGTAATGTAGCAAAGTCCCAAGTCGCATTCACATCCCCTGTCGAATTATTGCAACGGGAGTATAATGATGTTATGAATGATCCTCTTCGCGCCCATATTGTGCAATCAGAGTCTCTAGGGTGGGTCATGTTGGAAGCAAGGGGTGATGCCAGCATCATGCGATGGTTGGAAGTAGCCTATCTTCCGGGCTCTCTGTGGTTTTCGTGCATGGGGATTTTACAGGAAGTTGTAGTGAGTAAGAAAATAACTGTTTTTAGTGGTTTCCAGGCAATTTCATTCGATAAAGTTATTTACTATGGTGTCTAATTCGCCGAGAAGCATTTATTTTGATAGTATGGAGAAAATCTCAACACCAACTGCAAGACACATCAGAAGTGCTGACGGAGTTACCTCAGGCACAGGAGCTCCTACCGGAGACCGTTTATCAAGTGGCCTGACAATTCCAGTTTTTCAACTTCACTGAACTGCGTGATAGAGTCTACGCATTGCTGGGAATCATTGAAGAATAAACGATATCAAGTATCCCCCTATCAACTATTCCATTCCTCTGGCCAATGTATACTGGGAAATAATAAAATCATTCATCAAACCTGGCAGAAGTCTCGATTTTTTGGCCCACGGCGTGGGAGTAGACAAACCTTGTGGAACTCTAACACGAATGCACCGATGGTTTGGCAACACTACAATTTTGCACGGATAGAGCTCTATACTCTCTTTACAGGTGGCGCTAGAAATTAAGTACAGGGCAGCGGTGGACACACTGCCGATCTGCTCCTTCTATCCCCGCCTCAGGGTGTTGCGTGCTGTTGGCTTTCTTTCCGTTATACTCCGCAAAATAGGCGACATGAACACTCCAAAGGATTCTTTGATCGAGAATACAAAAGCCTACCCCTCTGCGCAATCTGTCGATGGGTTCCCATGCTCGATCTCGAGGATGTATTCAAAGGGTCATTGCCATAAAAGCTCGACCTCAATGAGTTTAAATTCATTCCTAAGGGGAAGAAAGGCGCAGCATACGCTTTCATGAGCATGATTCACATGATTGATGAAATCCACAAGAGGTCGCCCGATGGGGTATATGCGCAATATGAGAGGCGTCGAAGACGGTCGGAAATCGTATCAGGCTGTCATGCCAGCGACAAGCCACCTTGCGGCTGAACAGAAGGCGGCGATAAGTCATCGAAGACTTTATTCTACCGCCGGCGGTGACCGTTTTGGCCTTGACCCTAACGACATGCGACCCGATGATCAAATCATCTATCTCCATGTTTGTAGGGTTCCATGGTCCTAAGGTCGAACATAAAGGTGTATACTTGTTGATTGAGTATTATTTCAAGGACGGGAAGAAAATGGATAAAACAAAATCAAAAACATACAACAGCGGGGATTCGTTAGTAGTTACCTACCTAACTACTAGTATAACTTAGTTTAGCTAAGATTATAGTTAGCAAGTCCTATAGCTTCATAAAATATTAGGGTAAGTAGGCTTATATCGCTAGACAATTGGCATAACGCTGTTTCTATCTAACGTGGTTTACAAGCGAGCGGCGCCTACAAGCGAGCGGCGCCCCCAACCAACTTTGCGCACCCATCTCACTCAATACCCAATAGCTCTACACAACGCAGTAGATATGGCTTCAAATGAAACAAATATTCAATTAGCTATCTCTTCTATTGAAAAACAACAATTCCGAGGCAGTAAGCCAGCTGCGGCAGTCTTTCAAGTGTCTGAGACAACACTCCGTCGCCGACGCGCTAGTATTACTGCCCGACGCGATTGCCAGCCTAACTCAAGGAAGCTCAGCCAGCTAGAGGAGGAGGTAATAGTTGATTATATTCTTAATCTAGATTCTCGTAGTTTTGCCCTAACTCTAGCTACTGTGCGTAAGATAGCTAATAAGCTACTCTCTCAGCGTAGAGGCAGCCCTGTTAGTATCTACTAGGCGCGCAACTTTGTTAAGCGTACAGACAGTCTTACGACGCGTTTTAATTACCTATACAATAGGCAGCGAGCCTTATATAAGGACCTAGCTACTATAAGTAGTTGGTTTAAGCAGGTACAGCGTACAAAAGCTACGTATAGGATAGCTAATAAAGACGTCTACAACTTTAATAAGGCTAGCTTTATAATAGGCAAGATTATAACTTAGCTCGTTATAATAGGGTTAGAGAGGAGAGGTAGGCTAAAGGCTATCTAGCCTAGCAATCGTAAGTAGGCAACAGTAATTGCTACAATCAACGCTGCTAGCTAGGTAGTCCTACTGTTCCTTATCTTTACTAGCAAGTACTACCTCTCTACCTAGTACAAGGAAGACTATATCCTACAAGACTAGGCTATTAGAATTAGCAACAATAGCTAGACAATAGATAAGCTAGCTATTAACTAGCTTAAGTACTTTAATAAGTATATAAAGGACTAAGTAGTTAGTACGTATTAGCTACTTATACTTAATAGTTATAGGAGCTACTACTCTCTTAAGTTTAATAAAATCTATAAAGAGAATAATATCTATACGCTCTATATACTAGCTTACTTATCTTACTTACTTTAGCCTCTTGATGTTAGCTGCTTCTCCCTATTAAAGAAGGTATATAGCTATTAAGTTAAGAGCCTAATCTAGAACTATATTAATTATATTACTAAACTTAAATTCCTACTAGCCTTCTACGCAGCCTTTAACTAAGCCTTTACAAGAGTAAATATTTACTTAGCTTTTTAAGCTACTAGCCTTATTCTACTTTAGCTAGAAGTAGTTACCTTAAGACTTAATGTTTAGCTCCGCACGCTTACTCTAGCTACTCTAGCTGCTCTACTAGAGGCTCTCTAGGTAGCTTGCACGCTAAGTAACGTACGTAAGCTAGAGGCTTAGTCAACGTTTATACGTGAGCGCGTACGCCGACACAAGAGCTTATCGCTAGCATCAATTATTAACGCAATTAATCAACTTAAAAAGGGAGCTTATAGAATAATACTAGAAGCTAAGTTAATACGTAATCAGATCTCTAGTCTTGAGAGAGCTAATGAGGCAGCCAGCAAGCGTAAATTACGAAAAAAGAAGTGGATTTAGAAGAAAGGAGTCTTGACAAAGAGACAAGGAGAGGATATAATTGCTTAACTAGAGGCTGATTACTAGATTGATTGTAAACAGCGCGAGAGTAGGCGGCGTTCAGGCTCGAGTTGCTAGGCTCGCGCACGCTATAAGAGGTGCAGAGAGACTGGGCACAACTCACGTACGTGTAAGAAAGATAGAGAAGCTACTGCTTGATTTATTATATAAATATATACTCTCTACTCTACTGCGTTGCTGAGTTGTACGCTCAAAGAGGTGCGCAAAGTTGGTTGGGGGCGCCGCTCGCTTGTAGGCGCCGCTCGCTTGTAAACCACGTTATAATTAGTTTGGTATTATAGATTTATAAGTAAATTTTACATCTTGTTTAACTTTAGCTTAGTTACTTCTTAATTCACTTGACAACTTCTTAGGGTAGTTACATTAAACTTACTCTTTCATATAGACTCTTGATGACCTAGCCATTCCCCTTTTTCAGTTTGACGGTATGACTCTCTGGGACGTACATACAGTCAGATCGACAAATTCGCTTCTGGAAACACAAAGCTCACAAAGGACTCGGTGAATGTTGAGATACTGTGAAAGATGTTTCATAGACGAGAACAGGATCAATCAGAGTATCTCTGAGGTATTTGCCTTATTGTTTTGATTGAGAATTTCTAGCTCTTTAGATCTGTCTTAAATCTTTAGCTATGCGCAGCTTTCTGTGCTTTGCGGCGCAGATGCAAACAAGGATAAACAGTTAAAATTCCTGCAACCAACATCGAAACTCCAGCAAATACTTGCAAATGCCACATATCTGCCACTAGTTTATGATGGTAGAGAGCGCCGCCAATAGGGCTCCCAATCAGAAGACCTAGCCCAATCCAAACCCAATACATGCCTGATCTGGTGCCAATCTCAGTAATTGACGGAGAAAACAATGGTACCAAAGCACCAGGCAGCGTAACTAGAGCCCCGGAAGTCATGCCCCAAAAAACTGACCAAGCAATTACGCCGGCTTTGGAATTAACTGCTATCCAGCAGAACAACTGGATGGAACCAACTATAAGGCAAACAATAATAGTCTCCGTAGGCCCATACTTTGCAGCTAGGACTCCTATCAGAAGTCGACCCACCACAGATGCACCGTTTAGTATAGCAAGCAAATCAAACATTAGCCCAGAACTGATGCTCGGAACTTTGGCTTTACTCAATATAGGCAGATATAGCAATGGGATGTAGAAGGCCGTAGCACTAAAGAGCGATGCGACAGACAGAACCATGAATGGCAAGTCCTTGAGAGCGGAGGTGTCAACGAGACGTCGGACCCTAGCTGGCCTGGGTGGCGCGTCGAAGAGAACGACGTATGAAATGATGTAAAGAGCCAGCATAACGAAAGCAATGCTACGGACTGTCCAGGGAAACCCTATCTTGGGGAGGAGGCTACGGAACATTATGGGGTATACGATCCCACCTAAAGTCTCACGTCAATGCTTCGGCGCCAGTCAGAGTATTTTTTACGGGATAAATACCAATGCTACTACCGGTGGTCATGAGTCCCATTGCCTTAGCTCTTGTGGCTGGGTCCGTCAGACATGCTGACGCAGCAGCGACGCTGGGCGTGAAGACCATGCCTGCACCTATGCCCACACATATTCCTTGGGAAAGAAAGAGCTGATAGTATTTCGTAGATAGGCTAACCATCATAAGCCCAAAGACCTGCAGTATACTCCCAGCCAAGGCTAATGTGCGTTGGAAGCCATGATCATACAATGGACCTGTAATGACACCGGCGGAGAGTAGGATAAAAGCACATGTTGTTGATATCCAGGATATATCAGAACTGGAGCGCGTGTAGAGAAGGTCGCGTTCGTAGTAGGTCTGGAAGACACCAAACGTGAGGAGTATTCCCCTTAATATAATTTATCAGTGTGAGCAAATTGCATTGGCTGTGAGAAACGCACCAAGTGTTGAAAAAAACCATAAAGGTGCTAAGTGTCTGCAGCCACTGCTTCAAGGTGAGTTTGGCTGTTGGGGGCGTTTGTGACTGCGCATTGTCCCCAATGTCAGCCGAAAGCGAGGGTGGCTTGTCGTGCAGACCTGGGAGGTGCTCTTTTGAGTTGGAAGCCATGCTTGTAAGGGAAAAGAAAAAGTGTATAAGGTGTTAATTCTAATTTCTTGCAAGGACAGCAGCAGCAGCAGCAGTAGCAGCAATGCGCTGAGTAGTTATGATTGAACTGGTAAACAAGTGTGCACACAGTGGAGAGTGAAAATGAATGGTTATTCGTTCAGTGTTGTACAAGATTGATTGCACAATAACCGTTGACTGGACCAGGGTTTGTTGGGACCAATGAAGGTAAGGTGTGTCGCGGATATTCACATGCCTGTTACCGGCGCAAACGGTAAAGTGGTGTAATGTTTCACAGCATCGGGGAGTACAGAGACTTACGTTATCAATTCGCTAATGGGAAATGCGGAACAATTAATCAAAATAGAAGTAGGCAGGCGAGTACGCAAGCGGGGTTTCGCATATAATTCATGGTATTCATTCGTTAGTGCTTACTATGCACATGCCTGAGCTGGACAAGTGGGTCTTTTACGCAGCCTGATTATAGCAGAACCATCCAACCTTATAGGTAAAGGAGAGATACGGAGCGGACAGAAACATGGTACTGGTAAAAGTAAAGAGAGCGAATGCGTCACCACAACGACGTGGTTGTGAATGCCATGAAATGGCTCCTTGTGCAACTATCTCACCTTGCTACATGCCAAATGAAAGGAAACGCCTGCATCTTTCAAGGTTGAAATATCCGTTGATTCAACATAAGCGTTGACTCAAATTGCCATCCGTAAGAAAATATATGTATCTGTGCTAGTGGGTCAATCTGCTGGCAACCAAAGCGGGCTTTGGTGGCTCGTGCCTAAGGGAAAGGCCATCCTCGCTGACATAAGCTGTCATTTCATCATACCTATCCTTGGCACTCTCATTTGTGTCGATGTTGCTTAACTCAAGACTCCCTCCATGAACCGCAAAACTTCCTCGCTTGTCTCTATCTCGTGGGGACTTATAGTAAGAGCGGTAAGCGGTGCTACTTGTACCTGTACGAGAAGTCTTTGCCTGCACCACCTTTCTACGTATTTGCTTGATAGAATAAGCTATTGCAGGGAAATCGGCGATAACTTCGGCTAGGTTGCGCTCAATGCAAGTGCAGATGTAGATGGGGCGAAGAATCCAAGATGGATCGGGGTCGAAGTAGTCAAAGTCCTTGAGGTAGCGGAGACGGAATATCGAAACGCCAAAGCAGCTGCAAGGCTGTTAGTACAATATGATCGATGACTTCGCATAACATAAAGTGAGGATACTCACATAATCCCAGAGCCGATTAACGCAAGAATGAAAATCTTGCGTTTCAGTGAAATATGCAAGTTCCATGTGAAAGTTATAGGCACAAGAGCGTAGAAAAGATCAGTAACGCTGTTTATACCTGAGAGGCGTGTTATGTTGAGAAGTATACGGATATGGTACCAAACTTACTTGTGAAGGTTATGATGCTCGTAACCAGTGTCTCTTTGCTTTGTATTTTGCCTGGAATCTCGGGCTTCCACATCTTTGCAAGAGGCCGCGCTTGGAGTGCCCAAGAGATTAATGCACCCGTACTGGAGATGGACGTAAGAATGATCAGGAAATAAGTCATGCGCTTCGTCTTCTGGTGTGTCATGCCGATAAGGGTGAGAACAAATGCACAGATGCTCATCTTCACTGCCCACAAAGACAGCGTGGCGATGAGAAGCCCTAGTTGAGCATATAGCCGGAAGACTGTCTTCTGTTCATGGTTCAGAAACTGGAAATGGCGACCGAAGCCAGTTCGCACATTGGCGAATTCAATGGCATTTCCAGTGAGGTTAAGAGCCTCTTAGCGTCAGTAAATTTGCAGCAGTGGACGTGGTATAAGCTTCTGTTACCAAGGTAAGAAGAATGAAATAGTCGTGAAGCCCGAGTGCAACGCTACGTGCGAGCTTGGTAACGATTCGTATGCCAGTCGTTGTGAGAATGAGGGCTGTGAAGACAGCAGCAGTAACAACTATTTCGTTTCCTCGGTTAACATCTTTCAAATTTGGATTGAAGGGAGCTGCGTGTCCAGCGGGAGCCATGAGTGGTTTGCAAGAGGTTGGGAGAAAGTAAAGCGGTAATGGGAGGGAGCCCGGTAATAGGGGGAGAGTGCAGTAAGCTGAGACGGATAAGTTGGATACGACCAAACCGAGCGTTTGCGTATTCGACAAATGCGGGCATTGCCGGGGCCCCTACGGGTCGGTTGTACCACACATGCCAAGGCGCTCGCAAGGCAGATACAAGCCGGACATTTTCTGCGCTTGATATCTCCATCTCCTTCTTGTACACGCCTCTCCTAGTCAACATCTAAGCTGCTCGATATCGCAACCAACAGCCTGCCACCATTACTACAATGACCCCACCTGTCCAGCATTCTCGCCTTGCTGAGTCGGCCTATCACTCGCCATACTCTCATGCTGGTGCTCCAAGCCCACACCCCAACGGTGCAGACCCGTATGCACCTCTCCGTGCCAGTGCTCTTGCAACACTTGAAGCCATGGGCTACGACCCGGAGACCATGGTTGAGCGCGGCGTCGTCTGGGAAGACCAGGATGCCTACGGCCATGTACACCACACTCAGTTCACGCACTTTCTCAGCTTCTGCTATTACCGCGTCATGGAGTGCTACGACCAGTGGCTGAGCAAGGAGGAGTACGACGACATGGTCTTGGGAAGGCGTGTGGTGCCTGTGATTCGCAAGACAGAGACGGATATTAAGCGGCAGGTCAAGTATCCCGATTCGGTAAGTGGGGTGGGATGGCATGTCAAGCAAGTGAAAGCCACATAGTACTGACCATGTCCTGCCAGCTCATTGCAGCTTACCGCCAGGAGCAAATCTATCCAAATCGCAATAGTGGCACAACCTCGCTCTTCTCCCTCAAGCAGCAGTGCATTGTGGCCGAGGTCAAGGGTGCATCGCATTACATGGATGTCAAGACTGGCCGTGCCGTTGACATTCGTACCCTTGGCGGCGGATGGACCAAAGTGTACGACGCATTCGTGGAGAAGTCGGACAAGGCGGCCAAGCTCAAGGAGCAGTGGGATGCCAAACACCCAAAACCGACAGGCGCAACGGCAACGACCGACTCAAAGCTTTGAGGCGTGAGCCAAGGGACTTCACTTCAGACCCGTACATGCCTGGACTCATAGTGATACTTCGAATCTGACTTGTACCTCGTCAAGGTTGCACTTGTGAATCCCTGCCCGAGGGATCAATAGGCTAATGTAATACAAGGTAAAGATAGCGCTTACAAGCGATCTTGGCAATACATACCCAACCGTCCTCCTTGCACAAAGTACTGTAGGCCACCAATCACCCAACGCACCGCCCTGGTCTGCCAGCCAAACTGAAGGCTCGATCTGTTGGGAAAGCTAAAAAAATCCAACCGATCCGTCTTTTCGGGCCCATTCATCAACATCAGCGCTGCATGTGCCCCGGCGGTATACCCGTCCTCATGGAACCCAAAGCCCATCCACGCCCCAGCAAAGCTGATTACAGACCCTGCATTGATCCTATGCAGCTTGTGCGACATACTAATGCTTTCTGAGCTGACCAGTGGATGGTAGTATGTCTGCCTAGTCTGGACCCATCGAGGCTTGCGCAACGGATTCATCGTCACAAGCACTCTCCCCGGACTGCCTTCCGTACCAGGGCCGGGTATGGCCTGCAGCTTGTTCATATCGAACGTGATGGATATTTTGGCTGCTCTGGAATCCTTGCGCTGGCTTGGGACGGAATGGTCACCAGGACAGAGGCCATGGCTGATCAAGCAATTCCACGCTGTACGCACTGAAGGCCGTTTTGCAAGGAACTGTCAAAAGTGAGTTGTGTCGCATAGGTTCATTTGGAAACTTACTGATTCATCAGAGTGCAGGAAACATTCATTTCGAGTTGTCTTGAAACATCCCAGAATCCGTTGCTCGAGTGGAGTCGCGTCGCTGCCTAGGAGACCCAAAGCCTGATTAGCATGCACGGCAAGCACGACATGGTTGTACTCCTTCTCTGAGCCATCTGCTAGTCGGACATATGCATTTTTTGTAGCACCGCGTCGGACATGCTGCACTGCTGTGCTTAAATGCAAACGTTGGTTTGACGGTAAACTTTTTTGGAAAGCGTCAACATAGGTCTTTGAGCTGTGGCGAAAGGAGCGCCACCGCAGTGTCTTGAATAACGTATCAAGGAGTCGGTGCTGCAACCTTGCTTCTATTAGCATCAAGAGCGAATCGAGAATACGTACAAGAAACCTACATAAAACTGATCAATGGTTTTGCGGGAAAAGTCTTTTCGAAATCCTCCAGGTCGATGCACCACGGAGCAGCTACCATAGGGATCAAAAAGAGTCGCACAAATTGGCTTGAGTACTTTTCCTTTCTCAGGTACTCTCCTATTGATTCGAGATGTTCTTCATCTTGTGAGATCTTCTCAGTCTCATTACTGAAAAAGTCATTGGTTGGCTCGACGGAGCTTTCTACCCGAGGCTCCTCTTCGAACAGGACGTCTTGCGCGAAGAATGTGAACCGAAAAATATCAAAAATTAATCTCCAAAACCAAGACCGGAAAAGGTTTTTCCAATTTCCAACAAAGCTGCGGAGCGAATGGCTGCCCCATTCAAAGGCTCCATCCATGCTTGACACACTGTAGGACATGTCGGTTGGAATGGTTGTCACATCAAGCTCGTTCAAAAATGCGGTAAATTTGGCTGCTAATCCTTAGTCATGTTCTTCCATTGATAATCCACAAGTATAAGAGGATCAAAGGCAAAAATATAGAGTTCTTACGGTACGTCGACTCCTCCATTGCAATAAACCCTGTGTCCACGTACTCTCTGCTCCCATTTTCGCCTTCGTACACAGCTGCGTTTGCATGCCCACCAGGCTTGTCACTCGACTCATATATATCCACTAAATAATTCTTTTGCTTGCGGAGCTCCCAGGCGCATGCGATACCGGAAATGCCGCAGCCCACAATAGCGATCCGAGTAGGACTAGACGGAGACTCTAACGTCATGTCTTCAACCAAGCTCAATAAAAGTTTAGGATAATTAGATTTGGAGAAATACTTTATATTGTGCTTAGGATTTTACAATTGTGACTCTCCTCGCTATGAACGGATTAAGACGCGTGTCTAGGAAACATGTGGCACTGGCTCCAGGCTGGGCAGATTTACACAGAAAGTAAAGGCTACCGGTGAACTAAGTACCGACTACGTCCATATATGACTGCCTGGTAAGGCGGACTCTATCACTTAACTTTAGTGTTACATTTTACGTTGTCATTCCAATGACATGGATTGTCTCACTTGCGTTCAAGTTCCTAAGTCTATTGGAACTAGTTCGGGGTTCTATAGCGACGATTGACGGGATAGTTTTTGTGGTACGGAAATAGAAAATGGCAGTTAGACAGGATACCCTGACATTAAGTGCTACTTTTAATGACTAATCATGTTGAGACTTTGCGAATAGATTGATATTACGAAGGTGCATTCTCTGAGATGCACCCCACCAAAATAAGCCCCGACCCCACGATAATGGGTTCTGATCGCATTACCGGATGAAACAATCTATGTTGCACACAATGAAAAAGGCAAGGGTATGAGTTTACCCGTTGCTGTGTTACATCCAATACCAGCACCCTCACCGACAGCCCGGAGACGGCAGCTCCGAGGTTCTTCTACCATGAGGTCAATTTCATGCGGTACACAGTTACCACCACTAACCCCTTCAGTTCTCAATATCAAATGTTAGTAGCTTTACAAAGCCTCCTCAATACTCTCGACCGACCAGTACCTACTAAACCCATCGGATACTACACCCACGCTCTGTACATTGAATCTAATAATACTTTCATAATGGAATACATCTTATTTGCATTATTATCCACCTTCACCACCGTAAGTAAAGCCTTGATGCCTTCGATGAAGGCGCCCTTGGCTAAAAATCTAGGCTGTGGTGATTGCGATACGTCGAATTTATCTGCATCCCCTCAGTAAGGTCCCGGGGCCTTTACTTGCGAAGTGTACTGGGTTTTACGCCGCATACCACTCATGGAGGGGCACTATGCATCTGGATATCCAAAGATGTCACCGGGTATACGGTATGCCTTCGTTTGTAGCTTGTGATCCTACGGCTAATACAGTCGAAGGTGACTTAATACGATATGCACCAAACCAGATCTTGTCACTCGACCCATCTGATATGACTAGTAAGCTATCTTGTTTCACGCAAAAGCTCGCCCTTACAACTGGTTGCAGAGATCTATGGACATGGCCAGCCATTT
The DNA here is from genome assembly GCA_028458525.1 of Ophiosphaerella herpotricha. Taxonomy (NCBI): domain Eukaryota; kingdom Fungi; phylum Ascomycota; class Dothideomycetes; order Pleosporales; family Phaeosphaeriaceae; genus Ophiosphaerella; species Ophiosphaerella herpotricha. The sequence continues at coordinate 36,882 of JALNQK010000180.1, forward strand.
CGCAAAGCAAAGGGATATGCGACCATGGTACCAATGCCTGATGGCTGGAGTACAATGACATCAATCGATAGAAAACTGCATCATAACCTGCGTCGTGTCTTTAGATCTGGAGTTACGGCTGAGGCACTCGCAACTTATGAGCCTGCCATTCTTCGAAACCTCGACATATACCTTAAGCAACTCACGCAAAACTGCGGGGTGGATGGATGGAGTGCGTCTTCTGATATGAGAGCATGGAGTAAGTAGGTCAGATTTTTATAAACGCATTTGTTAATTCAAGCAAGATCTCTACCTTGGCTTTGACACCATGGCGGACTTTGGATTAGGTATCCAGACAAATCTTCTCCAGAGCTCGGCGCGAGACTTTGTCTTCCCGGCCTTGGGTATTCATGAGAAGAAAATGGGTCTCTGGGAACAATTGCCCATGCTCGATGACATTGGTCTTGGTAATGCTGTTAGCCGCGCTTTGATCATGTTCAGCCCTCAAGCAAAACAGTTCGACTTATGGTACCGAGACTTCCTAGCCCGCGCCATAGAATGTAACAAACACACTAGCGCTGGTATATTCGGTCCTGCAATCCAAAGTGGCCTAGGTTTTCTGGAAAAGCCAGGCCATAACCAAGCTCAAATGATTGCAGAAGGCGCATTCAGCACTTTCTCCTCGGCAGATGCCTATGGCATCATGCTATCTGGTTTTCAGCACTATCTTACTCAATATCCTCATGTATACGAAAAGCTCGCGACAGAAATGCGTTGCAAGTTTCAACCAGGCCAGAAGATTGTATGGTGCAAGGAACTCGAGTCCAGTGTTTACCTACGGGCCGTGATGGACGAAGTCATGCGACTTCTTCCACCAGCATGCGGCGTTCATTGGCGAGAATGCGAGAGTGCCGGCATTCTGGTGGGCCGTGATGAGTTTGTGATGCCAGAAGGGAAAGATATCGGTATGAGCCTTTTCAGCCTCTTTCGCGATCCACGTATCTATCGTAACCCTGTCCTATTTTGGCCGGAGCGCTGGATCCAGGGTGTCTTACCGGAAGAAGAATATCATCTTGCTAGAAAGATATTCACACCATTTTCCATTGGTCCACGGAATTGTGCAGGTGGGCACGTTGCTATCATGATGGCCAGCATTGCTTTTGCGTATTTGTTAGTAAATTATGACTTCAGACTCGACACTAAGCAGTCCCTGAGTAAAGAGCAACCATGGTACACTACCATGCCTGGTGAGCCTGGATACGAAACAGAACTAAGATTTGAAAGCCATTATTCAATTGCGGGGTGGGAGAATGGTCCATTTATTCAGTTTAAGAGAAGATGTCAAAGTTAAGTGAACATGTTATTATATTTCTTAGCGTTAGAATGAAAAATAGGTAATATATTGGACTCTAGATAAACAGCCAATACATGCATGCTAGACTAGATGTTTAATGTCGTTGTTATTTTGCTGTCATTCCTACTCTACCATTGCTGCTCTCAAGCATTACAACAATTCAATTTTAGTAAATGGCCTGTGGTTCTGAGAGTGGCTTATGCAGCTTGGCATAGCTATCAAGGCGATATCAAGAATACAGGGATAATACGAAGCGACCGCGGGCATCGCATGGGGCTGGTATTCAAGGGTTGTCAGATCTTTGGGTTGCACCGCATGCTAGCGACACATCTCGCCGGTCGCAAATGAATGCTGACCGCATATAATATCGATAATTTATGCACTACCCCGCATGGATTCGTCCGTCCATTGAACTATCATATCGCCTAAAGACGTACTCGTTTGTAGGCATAAATAGGCGTGTAAACATTTTTCGGCAATGGCCGAACCGGCTCGAGAGTGTGAAGATAATAGACACATCTTCGAAAAGGCATGGTAGCCCTAGGATATATGTAGTGAATTGTTATCAAATAGAGCTCTTTTTGCTTGGAGGTTATATACTGTTACAGGGAAGATAAACTCGCTGAGAGGGGTAGTTTTCGGCTCGCAATCGTGTGAGGATAGATAATACAATCCTGAATAAAACCTGGTATTCCTTGATAAAGATGCCATGGAATCCTCCGGCTGAGTTGAATGAGTGAAACAATAGTTTGGCATTGTTGGGGACAGAAGACTAGTGGCGCTTACAAGGGCTTTCGGGTATATTAGTCATCCCATTAGATATTGGTACTACCCATACGATTAGGCACCACCGTCAGATGGTACGAAGACCCGAAACCCCACTGGAACTCATTGTTGGTGGACTTCACGAATTGAGGACTCAATTGAACATGGGTAGAATGCCTACGGAGCATTTTCTACAATCAGAGACTGTTTTGCTCCTGATAGAGGCGGTTAGTCGCTACATTAACCGTTTTGGTACAACCCCACGATGTGCGCTCACTTATTGTAGCATACCACGACGACCTTCTCTTCTAGTCCCATCCGATTGAGATGCTGTCTTTCTGGAACCACTTTAATGGATCTACAATCGCTTTCTGCGTTTTCGCTTTAGCCGCTTTATGGCTAGTGTCTGTTACACATAAGTTGGAAGGAATGAAGCATTCGAAAGGACGGACATTTAACCAGCGTCACCATGTTTCTGTACAGCGAACTCAGATCCTCAAGTGCAAAATATCTCATCAACGGCTTTTCCCTAGAAAGCACAGGTTCATTTATCCTTACTTGTCTGTTGGTATACCGGTTAGATCGCCGAGCTCGAATTGGTTGCTCTCCGTGGACGAGGTGAGTTGGTGGAGGAGAGGCTGGCTCCACGTCACATCTAGGGATCATCTCGACTGTAGAAGTTACGGGAACACGCTTTCAAAGAGTGTAGACAGCTATCTGCGAAGACAGGTACTTAATAAATTCCAAATAACCGTTGTTACTTGGGAGCTTACATTTGGCGATAGAATATAGATCCCGCAAGGTTCCCACATATTTACCTACTTACATCGGCTCGATTCCTTAATTACAGTTTCAGTCCAGCGTCTTTTTGGTATCTCTACACAATTGACCTCCAGTTAAAGTACGTCATTGCAGAAGTAAATAATACATTCGGCGAACGCCGAATGTACCTATTCCCTGCTCCAACATCTACCGAGAAGTTCAAGCAGTCCATTGATAAAGACTTCCATGTATCTCCGTTTAATTCGCGTAAAGGATCGTACGTTCTTACCACTACAGATCCAGCAAAGGATGCGAGAATTTCTGTTACCATAACGTTACGATCTTCGAAAAACTCACCGAAACTCGTAGCAAGATGGTATTCGACCGTATCCGCGATCGAAACTTCGACCTATCCGGTCCTCTATGCATTATGGTACCTGATTTGTTGGGGCTGGACTGTGCTTTTAACGTGTATGCAATTTGCTATGCGAGAGTTAAGTTTACGCACAGCTAATGGGGTCTACAGTCCCAATAATTGTTTTACATGCTATTTTGCTCGCCCAAATCCACAATCTTAGTATATGGTACCGCCCAGAGCCAAGGGAATCGGCCATACCACGGCGCGCTACTGCAGATGAAACATTTCTTGCGTCTTTATTTACGCGCTACGTGCAAGACTTATATGCTCAGAGGCATAAGAATACCTCGCCAATTCATTCCGGCATCCTCTTACAACCACTTGCTCTGCACGAGAAAATCAACATCGGAGTTAACATATCACCCGAAATTGAACAACCAGCTTTGGAACTAAGAATACATGCACCGCAGTTCTATCGTCAAATGATCACATGTCCAAATTTGGTGGACTTCTTGCGTTACAGTCTGCTAAACTCACACGAAGAGAACCGTACCGCATGGTCTAATCGTGCGGAACACGTAATCGATTGGTTCGTAAGCTTGGACCAGGGTGACGATGAACAATTGCAACAAGAAAATTCACTTGGATTTATTCGAAAAGTTGCATGGGCAGCCTACCATCGGCTGCGCACTACAGAGCAAGTGAAAGGCGTTTATCCTTACCCTGGACTTCCTAGAGAACGCATTGATTCATCTAAACGTCAACATCCTATCGGGCCACTTTTGGCACAGAAGAGACATTTCCTGGACAATTTTGTCTTTGCAAGTTGCGATACTAGACAGCAGATACGTTATATGTGGGCCATCTTGAATTTGCAGTGGAGGACTAGACTCATGGGGGCTTTAGGGGGAGAATAAATGGCAGTACACACCCGCACAACAGCACTTGGTCAGAGAAATATATCTAGCCTGAGATTAAGTAATGTTTGAAGTGATGCTTGTTTATTTCCGGCAACGGACCTTAAAAAAGATCTTGGTATGTGTGTATTGCTGCTGTGGCTACCTGTGCTTGATGTGATCGAGGCAACTGATAATATCAATGCACTCTTCAGAACATCGCAACTCAGGAGGAAAGAAAGCTTGTAGTAGATTACATGCTTGATTATACCCGATGAGCGAGTTGAATATGAGGTGCGAGCTTGTTTCTAAGCCAAGCCTGGTCAACGTGGAAACTAGTACACGCTCTAGGATTCTAGTTTTGGTTTAAAGAGATTGCCTCGGCAGCTATAAGATTGAAGCTCTTCCATTTATTTATGTGGAGCGAAATCGTAATGCTGAGATACTATTTGATATCTCTATATCGAGAAGGTTGGGTTGGAATAATAGACGCGTGATTTATATACTCGTGGTTCTATTATATTCCCTTATCTTAATCCTGCGCAGATTGGAAGAAGCTTACTAGCTCTCAGATTGTTAAGGGTAGCTGGAAGACAATAGTACTTGCCGTAGGCCACAGAAGATAGTGAAGGGATGACGGTAATTCAAGTGAAATTCTTGAGAAGGTGAATAATACTGTCAGATGAGATGCGTAACTCAGATGCGCAACTCAGATGCGTAACTCAGAGCGCAATCCAGAGATACCGAAAAAGTGCAATCTTCCTGGCCTCCCCCTCTCCCTAAGCACGGCACGCTAGCCGACACGACCATGGGAGGCTAGGGAGCCAGACTATCACATGCTAAACGGTTATCATGAATATTATGGTCCATCACGTCATTGTCCGAACGGCACGGAGCCGAACCAATTCGGTAAAGATAGCGGCCCTCCACCAGCCGTACCGGGCAACCTCAGCAAACTGGGTAGATTCGAGTATATAGAGTAGCTGGGATACAGAGGTTAGAGACAGAACGATCAATCAGTCAATCAGAGCAATCAATTACTGCAATCAATCAATCAACCATTTATCACATATATTTATCACATACTTGCTCAAACCTCCTCAATCAATTGATCCACCTGGCCGTTGTCAAAAAGCCTTTTTCGTAACCTCCATATCAGACCCCTCAAATCTCACAAATACTTGCTTAACTCTGTACGCAAGCATAGGGCCTCTTATACGCCAGTGCAGCGGACCGGCCCCGCACTAGTAACGCACTGGCCTTGTACTAGAGCACGCCGGCCCCGCTCTGGACCAAGGACTATGACTATGATACATCTGGGGTATTACAAGATCTTAGGGATCTCGTGGCCTCGTTACACAGATGATATATTAAACTGTTATTGTAATCTATTAAGCTGCCTTAGTATCTAATCCTCTTAGTAAACAATGAAAGTCGATTAATATCTAATAGCCAACTATAGCTTAGAAATTATTCACTTATAAACTATTTATTAGATATCTGCTAGATTTGAGGGGGGTTGATATAGAGGTTACTGAAGAGCCTTTTTGCAATAGATAGATGGATTAATTGATTGATGAGACTTGAGCACGTATGTGATAAATGTATGTGATAAATATATAACTGAATTGATTGATCGCTCTGTCTAATTACTATCTTATCGCCCTCTCTATCTTAGGAGCCCCTTTTGCTCCTCTATATACTTGTCTCTACCTAGTACGCTGAGGTCTATTAGCGTGGATAGTGGAGATCCGTTATCTCTGTTGTTGTAGTTCCGGCCCCATGCCGTTCAGATTATGACGCGATGAACTATTATACTTGGGATAGTTCTTGCGCATGTGATAGTCTAGATGCTAGCTTTAGTGGTGGAGTTTGGATGAGTGAGTTCGGTATCCAATCGGGAGTCTCGGGGTTCCAACTGGCTCGCTTGAGAGGAGACTGGTTCTATGGTTTACTTGATGGCTGGATTGTTCGTGCCTCTTGTTTTGAGATGGCGAGCGTCAAACAGAATCCGGGTGTACCTAGAATCTGCTGATTGGCTCGCTTAGCCATTAGCGCGGCGCTAGCGTCTATCGCCTGCGGGGGGGCCAGGAGGATTGCACTTTTTGGATTGCGCACCGGATTGCGCATCTCATCTGACAACTATAGAGTATACTAATACTATAAAACTACTAGAATAGTAGTTCTAGGGGAAGGGGATATTTGTTAGAGGACTACGGACATATTAGTGAAGGGCACTACACGTGATCTCGGGAGACACTGGCAACACCGGCGGGCTGGCGGCACCCCAGCGTAGCCCCGGCGCTATCTAGGTCTCCTGACAGAGGTACAAGTAGGAGCCCCCTTCCTAACACTAGAAGGATAGTACTTAATCTATATTTTTATCTCCTTACTATTGTTACTCCTGCTCGCTGCTACACGTGTCCCCTAACATTTTTCCTACAGAGAACATCGCTAACCTTAGCCCCGTAGCCTTGCGATCTAGCTTACCCTTGGCCGTACTTCTAATTAACCCCTAAGAACACCTAACTTACAGAGCTTGCCACCCCACAAGGCCATGGCTGGAGTGGGTCAGCTATCCTCCCTGTTAGTAGCGAGTTGAAGTACCTTAGGTGTCACTTGTTAGCTTGTAAATGCGGCTGGTTATCCTCTTGCTTAATCCATTTCCTGCGGAGATAAAACGCATCCGTAAACGGATGCCTGGTGACTAAACAGTGGCAAAGCAGCTTGACTTTATTAGCGCCGCCGCTACTGCGGCACATAGTCAAATGTTGTATAGACAATTATGCGATACACAAACGTAAATTCCGCTCTAACCTGTCTATGTATGTATTCACTGCCCCTCCATAATCTTTTGGCGTAGTATAGTTCATACCACTTGCACATGGCTCCCCCGTCTCACTATACAGCAACTGTGGATCGGCCCAACTCCAACCCGATTATACTCGCTATTCATACTAGTTGGCCTTGTAGCGTACTTGAATTCACCCCCGTGGACCCGGGGAGGTGACTGAATAGGGATTAAAGCAATAATAATAATAATAATAATAATAATAATAATAACTCCCCTAGGACCGAATGCTACACAACTTTAATTCTCGTAAGGACCGTGTCAGACATCAGCGCTTCCCCTTGCATGAACCCATGAATATATGCCCCTCCTACAAGACGATACTCATTGAGCGAGCCGGTTTCTCGTAAGATGAGGGGCACTCGAGAGCCAGACAATATCCATACAGAGTCACCTCTCTAACGGACGCAGTTGCGAGTCCGAGATAGTTGGCACTAGTTTGTAAGAGTCTTGTTTGGGAAGAGTGGCCGAGGATGGATTCATATTCATCTACATCAGGGGGATCACCGCTGCCTGTATCCTTCAGGTTAGTTATGTAGTGAGATGGTGAATTGTTTGCCAGGTCCATGTCTAGTTTGTCCACAATAGTTGCTACGAGTCCGGTCTCGTCCGAGGCGGCAAGGCGGGTAAGCCCTTCTAAGAAACGCTTCTTTTTTATAGATGGCGGCTCGTCCATCCAGCTCAGAGCAATGCGCGTTATCCAATCGTAGAATGCGAGTCTGAATTCATCTGGAGCTGGGTGCTGTGCTGGGTGAGGAAGGCGGGCGGCCGTGTCAGTAATGAGGGTTCTCCAGAACACTTCGATTTTTGGCTGTCCATTGTAATATACCGGGGGAAGAGTGGACAGAATAGAGATCCAGCCGGGAAAATACGCGGGCTTCCTGTGAATGAGCGCTTCGTCTTTGGACTCGCCGACTTGAGCGATCCAGTCAAGCTGCAGCCCGTGCAGGGCCAATGACATGTTTGGTTCGTCTATTCTCAGACTCCTTGATAAGTCCCCTGCGGCTGTGAACCTTGTATACCCGACTAGCCCAAGGCCCAGGCCTTTTGCACAGGACCAGTCCGGAACCCAGGATGGGAGACCTTCAATCCTTTGGAAGTTTTGCCCCTCGGCGTGAGCAAGGAGCAGCAGATCGTCCGCATCTTCCAATATCTGAACTGCTGCGCAAACGTAGGTTTTGACAACCGAGCGATCCCCATACACAGGCTGCAGGCGCGACTTTTCCTTGGTGTAATCTGCGGCAAGGCCAAGGAGGGCATACACCTTGTCTCTAGGGTCTAAGCACTCGAACCGACGTGCCCTACTAAGAGCGTAGAGTAGAGTGTGGCATCTCTCTGACCGCTCCAACCCGGCACTCGCGGCGAGATATAACGGCAGGGCATGATTCGAGTACTCCTGGTCGGTTAGCTCGTGCATCCCCGCATTCAGGAAGCGTGCCCAAGGAGTGACGGTCAAAAACCATGACATTTGAGCAATGCGGTCCCAGTCGAGGGTATGGTGGCCACACCGGGCTACCACTTTCTTGGCTAGTGCCACCTCTTGAATGATCCAAGCTCGTCTGAAGTACCTGCGCCGCCAGAACTGTCTCAACGAACTCCAGACGCGATCATTAGCAAGGGGCCCAAGAATATTCCCAAAAGCTTCGGAACCTATATTCTTGGGCATAATCTGCTTACGACAATCTGTACAGAGAGTTGTTAGAGTCCTAATGAGCGCGAAGGACTCTTCGGTATAGACATCCTCCTCGCCTAGCCACGCAATAACCATAGAGGCCGAGCGGTAGATGGAGGCCATGAAGGAGACCTGGCTACCCCTCTCTGTGGGGTCTTGCTGGTTAATGCAAATAGAATCAACCCATAGTCTTTGTGAATTAAGCTCATAGTCGTAGCGAACTCTCTGAATAAAGTCATACAGATTCCGAGTGACTAGGATAACGTCCTCATTGCATCTAATAGCATGTGTTGGAATGCTAGTGACCCCTGCGCCGGCCGCTTCAGCTGTCGGAGGCCCCCATGTATAAGAGAGGGCGATATAGCTGGGATTGTCTTTCAGATGGACCGTCTCGAGCTCGCATCGGATTTCTTGATTTCCATCCACTTCGGGTTGGACCCTCAGCAGCCTGATCTGGCCTTCATCGCTTAGTCTGGACGGAAAACAGGAATTACTGTGCAAAGTGGGCATTGTTGGTACTGGCCACTGCTGTTGGAGGTAGCAGGCAGCATTGTCCTCCAGTGACCCTACTCTAACAAAGACGTCATTTTCCGTGCACCGAGTCTCTGGTCTGGTGCTGTTGCTCATCGCTGTCCTTCTGCCGTGGTGAGTGACAGCTCATATACATATGTGTCCGCCAGAGCGGTCGATGTCGCCTAGGTTGTAGTGTCCGTGGCGCAAGACTACGGGCGCATTTTCGAGAAAAGAGGTGGGCCGGCGAGGCAGCGGGCGAGGCTATCTGGTCAGCAAAGTATCCGCGGATTATGGTGGGGTTGAACGTTAAGGGGGAATTGTGCGGGCACTATCTCATCGTTCTGGTCTTGTGCAAGCTAAGGTAAAGTATTGCTTGCGGTATCTCTGGCTCGGGTAGCTTTTGAAAAGGATAATGACTCGGCGTACCTCTAAGAAGAGCTTCTTGTCGGTCAGCAGAAGCGCCAACAACGAGTCTGTAAAACTTACATGTGGCGCGATGTGCTTATGCACTGTTAGACAAATCTGAGATATTCGCATAGCCCTACTTTGCGCTGCATCGCGGACGGGTTGATTGTGGGGCTGACGTCTGATTAGGCGGTAGTTTACCCGCTCCAAAATCTCGTGGCATCCAACAGATCCGCCATTTCCATTCATCGCCCAAAATCTGACCCCTCGCAAGGGTGTAGATACATGTATTCAATGTCCCGCTTACAAGCTTCTCCTGCCTAGAGCATGAGTCTTAGGACAAATATGTAGCGACTAAAAGAAAGAAGCGATCCGTACGATATATTTCAAAGAACCTGTTGGAACGGCAATCCCGCCATAACCTTCGGTGTAGATAAAGAAAAGTCTAGGGTAGCTATTGTCGCGCTAAGGTAATTAGCGCATAATACTAAGTCTTGTAAAAGGTGCCAAGGTTTCCTAACCAGGTAGGGTGCTTGGTCTGGGATCCACTAGAAAGCATTCGAGTGCTTTGCGCAGATATATCTCCTTCCAGTCCAGCAGCCCCGCACGTTATTTCATAATGGGGTATCCAAAGGTCGCTACGTGTTTCTCCTCTTTACTACAACATCCCAACGCGCTATCCCCTCTCTAAAGCCCTCTATATATTAGCACCCCACCACATTTGAAACTCAGACTGTCCCCACTTCATAATATCGATTAGGTTAGCAAGCAACCCCTCCAAGCAAGCCCCCAAGCGTCAATATATTACCTAGACCCAGCGGTCCGAAGAAGAAGAGCTCGTATGTATCTTCGAGGAGCGGTATCAGTTCTTCTTCCACTCCAACTTACTATATATTCCCTTCTCCGACTGTACTGTTAGTGCGTGTTACGAGATGCACAGCAGCGATACGCAGTACCTAATTATTGCTATCAATCTCAACAGTTAATACTATATAAATAACTTACATCTAACCTAGAGTAACTAGCCTCTTATAGTAGAAACATCAAGATGCAGTTTACTGTTACACCGTTTATGTATGGCTGAGTGGACTAGAAGCCTATTTTGTGAGGTCTTATGATCGTATGTGAGAGGACGGCAGCCTCGTTGCATTCAACACCCCCAGATTGTGCCACGACCAAAGGAGCACCGAGATGAAGTAAACAGCTTCTCATACCTGAGGCGAGTGGATGGGCTTAATATGTGGAGAATTGTAGGGGAAGCGTATAACCATTATGAGATGAATGGCGAGATATTAAAACCCAAATATGTCAACACAGGCTCTCCATAACATGCTCTTTTGGATAATCTAGTTTCAAATGATTGATTGATTGAACCCGTTACGCAAAAATTGTGTGAATGTCAACTGCACACCTTAAAACAACCTCGATAGAGAAAGTCTCCTATCTTATTCCCAAAGTGTCCGCACATCTGGATGTATGGTGTGATTGATAGGGTGCCTAGTTGATATGATCATACACTCTGAACATCTGCAGGAGTCACGCTGCTTGGGGTGAGAACAACGAACGGCGATGGGCAGGCGGTCGTAAGCCAATGTGACCCTTTTGCGTGTCACCCTTACCATCAAGGGCTTTGGCAGGGTCTAGCATAGATGGTATGATACCAATCTCGATCTTGCCCATATTATAAACATTTTCTATTAGCATCGCTAGATTCTACAACATCACTCCAATCACCTCAAGCTCTTGTTCGCTCGCGCGGGTGTAAGGCTGCGGAACTGCTACAGCAACTATCTACCGTCACATCTAAGATAATCAACAATGTTGATTATCGTTCACCTTCTAGTACGTTGCTTGGCCTAGTGGAATTAGAGCTGCCACCTTGCAGCGGCTGAAAAATGGTGACTACTCAAGAACGCATGTCCTCCAGTTACCTGAATTTATCTTGAAAATTAGAAGTAAATATTTCCAAATAGAGAAAAAGCAAAGGGAAATCTGAAAATACATTTCTCTAAACTAAGGGGCAGCTCGAGATATAGTACTTAGGAACGAGAGTGCGTTGAGTATAAATAAAACATCACAATTCAGGTTATCATTCTCAGAGTACAGGTATTATACCCCCATACTCTTTCTCTAGCCACACGATACCAATACCCTTACAGTTTGCAGTTCCCAGATTTCATTCCCGTGCTCGACCTCCTCCTTCCCCCTTCTCCCTCACCACATCCCCCACACGCACGCACCTGCACCGCATCCACAAACCGCCCAAACAAAAACACCAAACAGCGCCTACCAAAATACCAAAACGACCACGCCATGCCACTACCCAACCCCCCCCCCCCCCCCCCCCCCCCCCCCCCCCCCCCCCCCCCCCCCCCCCCCCCCCCCCCCCCCCCCCCCCC
>JALNQK010000181.1:0-48571 GCA_028458525.1 Ophiosphaerella herpotricha
CTATAGCCTATATATATACTTATATAATCTAACTTATATATAAGCTTAACTATAAGCTAGCTTGTAAGCTAGCTTATAAGCTTGTAGTAATAAAGTAACGTTAATAAGATAATATTAATAGCAATCTAGATAGTAATTGAGATTGCAATAGTAATTAATCTTGCGCGTACGTATACGTGTACTAGCGCGCGCTAAGAGCTTAGCGAGTAACCTTAACTATAGCGAGGCTTAACTCTAGTATTGCGCTAGTAGCTAAGCTAGTAAACTAGTAGCCTCTAGGTATATCTAGACTTAGCTAAGGTAAGCGCTAGTATATAAAGTAGTAAATCTTATACAAAGGTATACTTTAACTAAGGTAGTACCCTTACTTAAGTACTTCTTTAGCTAAGGCTTACTCTAGTAGAGGCCTAAGCGAGCTAAGAATCTTAAGGATATTAAGAGGAGTATAGAGGTAGATAGAATAACTTAGAGAACTTAATTAATTATTAATTTATTACAGAGATTTATTACATACTTTCTCGTACTCCTTTAATTAAGTAATCTACTTAGCTATTACTAAAAAGCCTTTTTAGTAACCTTTATATTAAGCCCCTTAAATCTAATAAGTATTTAAAGTATTTAATAGTAGACTTATTTATTAGCTTATTTTAGGAAGGTTTTACTTCCCTCTTTAATTAAGCTTTCTTTAAGTTTACTTTACTTGTACTATTTATTTGTTAATTATATATATTTATTACGCTACGCAAATTTTACTTAATAATTAAGCTTAAAGTAATAAGGTCTTTATTTATAGCTAGAACCTAATAATAATTAGTAAAAGCTCTTTATAACTTAGGTTAAAGTTTTAAAAAAAGGTACTAGACTCTCTATTCCTCTATATACTAAGGAAGCTAGTCCTTAAAGATATCTAGGTATCTAGTAAATAATCTTATACTTTATTCCTTATATTAGGTAGCTATAGAGTACGCTGTTACTACTTCTAAACTATAATTAATAGGGTTAGAGAGTAGGTTAAGTAGGTAGTTCTTAAAGTATCTTTATATAAGAGTCTTATCTATATTATAGTTATACTTATAGTATATATACTATTATTTATATAGGTCTCCTATAAGGTACTATATAGCCTAAAGGACTTTATCTTTATCTTCTTTAAAGTCTTAAGGTATAAGGTAAAATACTATTTTATATAAGTAATAGAACTCTTAGTATTCTCTTAAAAACTTACTCTTATACTCTATAAAGTCTTTAGAATAGAGTATATACTTTACGCATATATTATTAGTTAGAAGAGTTGTATTTTACTTATATAAAGCTAGAATAGTAAACTTAGAATTATTCTTAAGGAGTATAATATAGGGAGTAGCTTATTCTTATTCTAGGTATATAATTTCTTCTTCTAAGGTATAAAGTATATATAGTTAGATTAGTTTATTACGCCTAATAGTTACTTTGTAGATGTAATCTTTAATTATTATAGGCGTGCTTAAGGTATATTCTAGTTGTACGCTACTTGTACTCTGTATAGGGTCTTATTTAGCTATTAACTAAGTATTTTCTTCTATAGTTATAGCCTAGCGTAAGGAGTATATATTTATTATCCCTAGACTATTAGTAGGGAAGTATTATTATGTTAAAGGTAGCTAGAAGATAATAGTACTTGCTATAGGCTACAGGAGATAGTAAAGGGATAACAGTAATTTAAGTAAAATTCTTAAGAAGGTAAATAATACTTGCTTAACTCTGTACGCAAGTATAGAGCCTCTTATACGCCAGTGCAGCGGACCGGCCCCGCACTAATAGCGCACTGACCTTGCACTAGAGCATGCCGGCCCCGCTCCGGGCCAAGGACTATGACTATGATACATCTGGGGTATTACAAGATCTTAGGGATCTCGTGACCTCGTTACAGTTAGTCCTAAACATTCTAATATTACTTACTTCGAGGCCTCCGCTATAAACAGGTATCCGATAATATCAATAGCTTGTACAAGTTTATCCATAGTTCTCTCTGTTGTAGACCCATTCGTTACAACTCTCAAAAGTTTTCCTATTTTCCCAGGGGCGTAGTCTACCATGAAACCTCTGCCTGGAAGGTTTTCGCTGATGTGAGCTGTGATTTCAGTATTTCGCTTAACTGCCATCTCAGGGTCGTCTGTCATTTTATATGGCATGTAATAAAAGCAGACCTGAACACTATGAAGAACAGCAGCCATCTCCATCCGTGGATGATCCTTGATAAGAGTGGCAAGGTATGAAGCTATATAAAAAGCCTTGTTGACGTAGTTCTCGTAGCCAGTTCGACCGTAGTATTCCCAGCCAAGAGCAAGCTTCAAAGCGTCGCCTTTTCGACCACATTGTGGAGTGAACTCGGCCAAGTCATACGTATCATGACCATTGGCGGTGGAGGCAGCAAGTAGTGTATCGTCATGAAACAGGTATCCAGCATCCACAGAATTGGCGGATCGAAAGTACCTCAGATCGCGCCCGAGCAGAAAGCTGCATGTGACCGGAACTCCAAGCATTTTATGGGGATTTACAGTGATAGAGTCAGCTCTTGCGCTACCTTTTAGTCGCCAAGAGTGCCGCCTCGAGAAAATAGCAGATCCACCTAGAGATCCATCCACATGCAGCCAAAGTCCGAATTCTTTGCAGATGTCGGCTATTTCATCTATGGGATCGTACGCGCCATAGACTGTAGTACCTGCTGTTGCATTGACATAAAAAGGGTACTTCCCTTGAGCAATAGCGTTCATTATACTCCGTTGGAGTACAGGTACCGACATGCGCCCTTCGGAATCAGTGATTATCTTTTGTACCCCCTGAGAACCGATCCCAATTATTTCTGCCGCTTTTTCCAAACTGTAGTGACTCTCGGCCGATGTAAACATAACCAACTGTGATCCATAGGCACCTTGCTCCTTCACATACGGCATAGCTCGATGTCGAGCAATGAGAACAGAGTTTAGATTCGAAGCTGAGCCGCCCGGTTGTGTAACGCCACCGGAATATGGTTCTCGAAGCCCGAACATACTGGCCAAAGCACGGCTCGTTTGTTTCTCAACAATAGATAGAGCAGGCGAAACCTTGTACACATGTAGCTAGACTTTACAATTAATCTAGGTTTTACAGATCTATCGACTAGCTTACATTCGTATTGAGTATAGCGAGGATTAACTCAGCAATTACTCCTACTGGATTGGTTCCAGAATATAGTTTGTGCATGAAGCCCTGATCCCAAGTATTCACTGACAATTGCAGGATGCGGTCAGTAAGCGCTAAAAGACCGTCTTTACCTCCCGGCATTTCAGGAAGGCTCAAACCCAACCGCTCCGAAACAACTTCTGGTGGGAGTGTGGCAGCACGAGTGCACGGTAATGTGTCATTCTGTTGACTTGAACATCTTGCTGCATTGATAGCATCTGCCTCGGCAATATGATTGATGAGGCTTCCTTTGACTAGGTCAAGGAGCTACGTCGTGATAAGCAACTTTTCCCGGGGGTCCATCCGTGCGAGAACCTACATCTGAAAGCTCAATATGAATATCAGCATCGATATCTGACTGTGAAACTGCAATAGGAACATCTCCAGGCTTCATTTTGTGTAGTACAAGGCGGGAGAAGCAATGCGAATTCAATGCTACCCAGCGCAAAGGTTGCTAACATGAGCAAACAGGTAGATTGTTGATGAGAAAGCACAGAAGTGACCACGTCGTAGAGTATATATAGTGAAGATGCGGTAATATCCGAAGATATGATCTGGAGCATCAACATGTATAAATATGCATCCGGTACCCGAATCGTATGGAATATTACACGCGTACGGGATTTCCGAACGTTGAAGGCATCATATCCTGTATATTGCCATCCCTACTCTGTAGAGAAGAGAAGGGAAATGAGGTGGCCTTGTCAATGGGCCGAATGCGGCCCAATTCTGGTCCTAATTAGAGCATCGTGGTATTTTGCAGGGAAGCCATACAGGCTGCATGTCATCTAAGCATGGGTTTGCCAAGGATGCCATGGGCCTAACTAAGAAGAGGCACTGTAATACAGCCGACGTTCGGCCCATGGTTAGGCCGAGTTTTCTCATGGTTATTTCTCGTAAAAGCACGTTCTAAACACACAATGGCCAGCTTAGACACTGCATTTGGCCTGTTCAACCCTTTCGCTATCCGGAGGGAAGATGATATTGATGAAGATCCCCTACCCGGGTAAAGTAGCTTAGAACATGTCCCAAACGCGTTCCAACGGGCGTATAGGAAACTCTCACTATATTTACAGTTGGTAACAGTAGAGGCCCCCCCCCTCTCCGCCGTAAAGGTACTAACCCTAAAACCCCAACTAGGGCCCTGAAAAACAACTCCCCGATCTCCACCGCTGGATTGTCGTTGCTGTCGCACTGAAATGGCCCCAAGCCTTTAGGTTGCTAGAACATAATTAGAACGCCTTTGCAACATGCTTCATCAGCCTACGTTTTGTGCCGGAGTCTTGCGGACCGTTTTCCTAATGGCAAGTATCGTGCCATGTGCGTGGGAACGTGTTACAAACGTGATGTTAACGTGTTCTAAAAATCTTGTGTTGGGGCCGGGTTAGGCTCACTTGGGGCTGCGCACGCGCTAACTCCGGCTTGGCGTGGTCATCACACATATGGCCTGACGCTATTTCCATGGCATCCCGGCTAACCCATGGTTAGATGACATGCCAGAACGAAGCTATACCGCATATGCCGACCGAGTGAACCTCAGCACCGGAGTGCTTTGCTGGGACACAGTGCTTCTCTACGGAGTACCGCATGCTGAACCCAAGCCCACGGCAATGCAGGGGGGCAGAGAGCTGCAATCAACTAGAAGAGCTGTCGATATGTTAATGGCGCCTCAACCAGGCATGGAAAAAAGCCGGCTTTTTGCGGTAAGGGAGAAACATAGGTGAAGGAGAAGCTCTAGAATAGAATATACATTTGCTAGGCTTACATAGGCCTCGTTCTACTCATAAAGAGGTATATGCTAGTCTCCCAATAGAGAAAAAGCACTGATCTTTTCAAAAAGCCAGAGACGGCAAAAAGCCGGCAGGCTGCGTTTTTGTGACGGTACCACCCCTGGCCTCAACACTAGAGGCGAAGCTTTCTAGTCGGTCCGGCAACGCCTCCACATCATGACGCCAACCCTTGGATAAAGAGTCTTGTTGTTCCCAGCAGTGTGGTTTTCAAGCCTGTCACGCCACCTCGATCAATATTGACGCTTGACTTGACTCGACTTGGGCTCGATCAAGCCTCGATCAAGCCACCGTCTATTTCCAGCGACTAATTAGACCGCCACCCGTCTATCACAATTTATTTCTCGTAATAGCTTATTAGCCTGAAAGTTAGACGAAAACAGCTTCAATTCTAAAGTCTACTTAAGAATTTCGATGCCAGCTCTTTATACTGTAGTGTAGTAGAACCGCACGCGATCGGGGAGCATTAGGTTAGTGTGGCCGCTCTTCAGGTTGCTTAAATAGGATCGGATAAGGCAGATAGACGCCGAGACCAACTCGTTATGTAGCTACTCAACCAATATATTTCCAACTCAACTCGCCGACTACGGGTCACTACCTACCTCCTACTTCTTCGTGCATCCTACGATGCCACAATACATTCAAGCATTTTGACTGTTAAAGCTAATAACTGTGCTCTATCCTATGAAATTGTACGGCAAGCTCCTAAAAAGACTCGCTCCGGCTCGTTACTTACCGCTAGAATTAAGAGGATATCAATTGCTATAATTAAAAGTCTCAGAAAGCGTTTTCTCTGCAGATCTTGCAGCTACTACTTAATAGCACTTCTATCCCTAAGATTGTAAAGCTCTTAATTACAATAGTTGTTAAAATTATCTAGGCTATATAGCTAAAAATAACTCTATATATTTTATTTAATCTTATAGAATTTAGTAAACAGCTTTTTAGTTTCTTAATTTACTTTAATATTATATAACAGCAGTGCAAGAAGGTGTATACTATCTTAGTAGCTCTACTAAAAAATTTTAACGCTACTAATAGCTAATTTTAACTAGGATACTAGGTAGTTAATTTAGATATACTTTATATAACAATTTAGGTAAAGTATAATACTAGTAGTATATAGAGGTAAGTTATCTATCTTTATATAGTATTTGTTAAGAGTAGCCTAGCTACTATTAATCTACAAACTTACATCCTTATTATCTTTAAATTTATTAAGAGCCTCCTTTAGATACGCTAGTAGTATATCTATTATTAAGAGTATAAAGTTAATTATTGCCTTATATCCTTAGTAATATAGAGTAGCCTCTTAAAATAGGACTAAAATAGTCTAGATAGTACGAATTTTCTACTAGTCTAGAGATAATAAAAAGTTATCTTTTAACTCTACCTAGTTAGCTTTATAGAACTTGTTAATCTTACTTTTATACTAAAGTACAATATTATATATACTTATCTAGCTATTCTATCTTATAGAGTTGTCTAGCAGAACTAACCTTATTACTAACTTAATAAAACCCTTAGTATAACTACTTAATACTTATATAAAGATAATAATATTATAAGGCTTACTTAAGAGACTTATAACTTAAAATAATTTTTAAATAGCTTAATAGCTCTATAGTAGCTCTCTTGTACTATAATCTCTTACTCTTTAAATAAGCCTACTATCTCTATACCTATAAAGTTTTAGGAGAGTAATAACTAGATAGTTAAATTAATAATATAGCTAATACATTGTATATAATAAGAATTTTTATCCTAAGAGATATCCTTTTTATTAATATAGTTCCTAATTATAGAGTAAAGAGTATTGTTTATACTTACGTTGTTACTAGTAATAGACCTAATCTTCTAAGTAATACTAAAATCTTTAATAACTAGCTTAAGAGCTATAAATTGCTCTTTCCTAGTATAACTAGGAATTATACAAAAACTAATAAGAAGCCTAGAGGTATTAGTTCCTTGTTTAGTTATAAAATAGGCGTAGATACTAAGTAGAAAGTACTTATTAGGAGATAACTATATATTAACTGCGAGATAGGCCTTTAAGATTAAAGACTTGAGGCTCTTTGAAATAGAATCTTTCTAATAGTTGTAGAGCGTCTTAATCTTCTTTCTAATTTCTAAGTGCGTAGTTATTAAATAGCCTTTAACCTCTAGATTAAGTATCTAATAAAAAGTATAGAATTCTAGCTATTTAACTACGCAAAAATAATAGGTTCTAAGAGAATACTAACATCGCTAGTACCTCTATAATAACATCTTTGTCGAGAGCCTTTTTAAAGACTTAAGAGTCTAGTTTTTACAACGCTTCCTTAGTAGATAAAGCTTGTAAGTAAAGACATTTAAGCTAATTAATAATTAATTAATAAATTAATCTAGGACCTTTAACTACAGCAGTACTATAGGCCTTTGCAAGATAGCTTTAAAATATATTGCTTGCCTAGGTTTAATAAATATCTGTGCAGTACTTGCAGTTAAAAAGTTGGGTTTTCTCTTGTTTTTCCAGCTCGTTTAGATCCAGCTGCCGATAGTACTCTCTCGTTGCAATCGCTGCTATTCCTCTAGTTTTACTAGACTGTAATGCTGCATCTGTCAGATCAGTGGTGTCACTGGTAAGTGACTCATCAACTGAAAGGTTTGTGAATGAGCAATTGAGTTCAGACCCCATGTCGGATAGCTAGTAAATCAATGCAGAATAATTTTTAATGTAATTCGGATGGTTCTGTAAGATCTCGTGGGTTTGTTTGTGGCTTCGATCGGTGGCGTTTGACGTGGCGACTATTTTGTCGAGGCTCGATTCAAGGCTTGACTTGACTCGACGCTCGATTGATGGCGCTCGATTCCGTTGGCTCGACAAGCTCGGGCTTGAAAACCACACTGGTTCCCAGACAGCGGAAGTCGGGGGACTAATTTGACCGCACTAATACCAGTGCCACAACGGCAGAGTGTGCCGTTCGATTGGACCTGGTCCCTAGAAAACTGAAATAGAACTCTGTTATTCACGAGACAGACACACCGTTGGCTGAGGGGCTCGGGTTATGCAAAGCCTTTTCGTCAAGCACAATCGGATCCTAATGCTTCGTAGCTACCCTGGAGCCTACTTGTCAAACCTCAGAGACGTAGCCGTGATCCTGGCAATCCTCGATTGATCGGCTTAGTGACGATGTCTGTTATATGGGAGCTAAAGACTAGATTTCTACGGTTTGGTGTATTTGAATCTGATAAATGTACGCATTCTTGATTCTTTGCTAAAAAAATCACTCACTGTAGCTGACAACCCAAGTACCGGTACAACCAATATTAGTGAGAGTACAAGGCTTTGTTCTTCCTTGCCCTTCCGCCACAACATCACTGCCCAATGATCAATGGCACTCTTACTACACTGGTATCACTGCTTCAACCTTCGGCAAGACTCTGCAGCCTAACCAATTCTGCATACCGTCCATTCCTATCCATCAAAGAAGCATGCGTCCCTGCCTCCACTGCTCTTCCCTGATCGAAGACATAAATTGTGTCTGCCTTTTGTATCGTACTAAGCCGATGGGCCACGGCAATGGTTGTTCGGCCTTTGGCAGCCTTGTCTAAAGCGGCTTGCACGACGTTTTCAGATTCAGAGTCGAGAGCGGAGGTAGCCTCGTCGAGCAGTAGAATCCTTGGATTACGCACTAAAGCTCGGGCAATAGCGATGCGCTGTTTCTGACCGCCTGAAAGCAATCCGCCCCTACTGCCAACGACAGTGTTGAACCCTTCGGGTAATGACATAATAAAGTCATAAATATTGGCGTCTCGGCAGGCAAGATGAAGAATCTCATCCGTAATGCTGCCTTCGGACGAGCCAAGTACAATATTCTCTCGTATGGTACCTTGATAGAGCGTCGGTTCTTGGCTAACCAGTGCGACAAAGGCGCGATAATTGTTGACGTTGAGCCTTTTGATGTCAATCCCATCAACAAAGATACTGCCTGACACTGGATCGTAAAAACGTTCAAGTAATGCAATCGCTGTACTCTTGCCACACCCTGAAGCACCAACCAGCGCGACATACTCCCCAGAACGAATGTACAGGTTGAGACCATTCAATACGGGTTGATTCGGGCGAGTCGGATATCGAAAATGGACGTCACGAAACTCGACGCGTCCATTCAGCTGTTCTACGGAATGGCCACCTTCTGCCCACGTGTCAATCGAAGGCCGCCGATCGAACAAACTCTTCAGCTCCGACGCAGCTGAATGAGCCTTGCCCATATCTGGCGCAAAGGAGAAGATCAACCCCGCTGATTGCGAACCGAAAATTATGGCCATGAAACATAGGAAAAATTGGAATAGATCATATTTGTGCTTAGCTAATAGCGTGCCTCCATACCAAAAGCCGAGCGCAAAGCAAAAGAATATGAAGGACTGCGAGGCAGCGTATAACACGGTAGACCGGCTGATAGAAATCAGACTGTGACGCTGCTGGTACACGAGAGAGTCATGGTACTCCTTCAGCACGTCGTCCTCACGTGTTAACGAAGCCACCGTACGGATGGCAGAGACGGCTTCTGATGCAAAGCTTGCCGAAGCGCTATACGCCGCCTTTGAATGACGCTGAAAATGGGCAAGCATCCAGAAGTGAAAGAAGCCACATGCGATGAGAACTGGCATAGTTGCGATGCACACCAATGCAAGCTCCCATCCAATGGCAAGAGATAGGGCACAGGCAGCGATCAAAGTTGTGCACACGTTTAGTAGATTACCGAGAGTTGCACCACTAAGGCCGGCAAGATGCGTAGTCTCGGTTGATAGAAACGAAGTCAGGGCCCCGGCGGTATTCTCATCTCGATCAAAGTAAGCGACATCCTGTCGGAGCATGGTTCGAAAGGCTCGATCTCTCGCGCGGTGGATGAGACGTTCAGAGCATTTAGCAAAGGCAATTCCTTGACCACAGTACGAAGTAGAGAGCACAAATGCCAGCATAACGTACATTCCACTCCAGAAATCAGAGTCTTGCTTGATGTCGTGAGGGTCAGCCGGCGGCGTTGGGCGGGAGAGAGTGGAAATCTGCTTCGCAAAGAAAACTGCTGCCGTCGAATTGCCACCGCCGCAGATTATGGAGAAGAGGAAGCCAGCTGCCATAAGTTTCCAATCGGGCGCGTTGAAGGAAAGAATCAGCCTTATGAGGGTCCACAAACTGTATTGTTCCTTTTGTTCAATCTTTTGCTTCTGCTGCGAGGAATAGACTGCCTTTTTAGGACGGCTTTGCATTTCTGTGAAAGCCTCATCTTGTTGATCCACCTCCGCGTCTGAAACGATCTTATGACCTTTCTCATCCATTCGACCACAGTGTGAACTTGAATTACCAGAGCTCTCCATGATGCTTTGGGCAGAAACGAGTTTGCAATATGCGCCATTCATTTTGAGCAGATTGTCATGCGTTCCCTGTTCCACAATACAGCCGTCTTGCATCACAACAATGTTATCCGCGTCCCGGATAGTAGACAGGCGATGTGCAATGGTTACGGTTGTGCGACCTTCTGAAGCGGCGTCCAACGCCGCTTGCACAACCCTCTCCGACTTGGTATCGAGAGCAGAGGTAGCTTCGTCCAGGAACAGGACTATGCCAAGTTAGTAGGCGACCTACGGTTGTGATACCGAGGTAAACATACTCGCTGGATCTGATACTATAGCGCGGGCGATGGCTATTCGCTGTCTTTGCCCGCCCGACATCAGAAATCCTCGTTCACCAACATTAGTGTCATAGCCTTCTTGAAGATTGATTATAAACTCGTGCGCGAATGCCTTTTTAGCAGCGCTTATGACTCGTCGCCTCTGCACCTCATCATTTTCGCTCTCGAATCTGGTCCCAACCAGGCCGTAACGAATATTGTGGAAGATGGTGGTCCCAAACAGCGTTGGTTCTTGGCTTACCAACCCTATTTGTTGCCGCAACCATCTCAAATTCAATGTGCTAATATCGTGTTCATCGAGGTATATGGTCCCTTCGATAGGAGAATAAAACCTCTCAACTAAACCTATTATAGTACTCTTACCTGACCCGGACGTTCCTACAAGCGCTGTAGTCTTCCCTGCTGGGATATTGAGGCTGATATTGTTCATGACAAGTACCTCCGGACGAGATGGATATCTGTGCTGAATGTTTTCTAGTCGCAGATCGCCAACGATGCTTGCAAGCTTCTCCCCGGTCGCATCACTAGGGTCTATGGGAGATTTTCGATCGATAGTGTTGAAGATCTTAGCTGCTGCTGCTATGGCGGCCATGAAGGCTTGTATATTAGGCGCTACATTTCCAAGTGTGAAGGCTCCTATCATAACGGACATCATGATGGTAAGCACTTTTGGCAACGGAACCTCGCCATTGAGTAGAAACTTGCTGCCCTGCCAAAACGCCAAGGCATAACTTAGGAACATGGTGAGTTGTAGTGACGCTACCATCAGTCCTACAGCGCTTTGAAAGCGGAATCCGTAATGCTCTGCTTTGACCAGATGACCATCGTACTGCTTTGCCAGACGGTCCTGGGTTCCAAATGCAACAGTATTCCGGATTGAGGTTATGACTTCGTTGGCAAGACTGCCGCCCTGGGCGTAAGCTCCGAGCGATTGCTTGCTGTTGGCTAGCATGAGTCTGGATACGAGGGACATGTTAAGCATCCATGCAACTACCGTAGAGACAAGAATAAGTGTTAGTTTCCAGTAGTTGACGAATCCGATGACGAATGCAGTCGTGACAGTAGCTATGGCAGCCAAAGTTGTTGAAACTTTTTGAGAAATGCCGTCTTGAATCAGGTTCGTATTGGACGTGATATGTGTTGTGACCTCACCCGCACCAACTTTATCGAAGAACGCAATGTTCTGGCGCATACAACATTGGAGGTAGTGTTCCCGGATTCTGGCAGTGATGCGCTCGCCGATGTAGATAAAACCAACAGTCGCGACGTAGGTTACAACAAACTCGCCTATGCCTAGGTAAACTAGGTATAAGACAAAGGACACCAGTCTGTCTTGAAAGTGGTCGTAGGTAGTGGCGCCGTTGAAGTAATCCTGAAAGATACCTTGCAAATTTCCAAAGAGAACTGTCATCAGCGGCATTGCCGCACCGGAAGCGACAGAGCAGAGGCTCGAAACAAAGAGAATCGTCAAATCTTTGCGTGAGCAATATCGATATAGAACACCTACGCCATATTTGGTTTCAGGAGTGTGCACTTGTCCCTTGAGAAGCTCGGCCTGATGGGAAGGTAGATGAGCATATGGCTCATCTGGCTGGGCATCTGCGTTGGGCTTTTGAGTCATAGACTCCATCTCGTCCGTAGTGGAAACGTGATGGCCTTGGTCTCTAGAAAATCTAGAAGGCGAGCTCGCATCAATTCTGACTGAATCGTCATGACCTGGCGAGCTGTAAGAAGATCCTCCCAGACTCTGTAAGTTCTCTAACGTCTGCTTCTCGGCAGGCATGGTTATAGTTAGTGTATTGGCTCCGAGAACGACGAGGTGATCCAGTAAGAGGGAAGTGGTCGCACTGGACGTGTGTGTATAATGAACAGTGAAAATATGTAGAGTGACGGAGCACAATTATGAGGTAAAAATTGCGCGACAGTGTGTGTCGTATGTATGTGTGTTTCTAATAGAAGAGATGGAACGGGTCTCTCTAAGTCTTATCCGTAACGTACTAAACCAGACTAGGACCAGACAGTCATGTGACATCTCGTCGTGTCTATAGGCTGTCAAACGACCTGCCTTTAGCTACAGTGTCACCTAACGTGGAGTCGCCCCCCTGCAAGCAGGGGATGGCTTTCGAGGGCTTGCGCGAGTAAATCTGATAAGCTGAGTTAACTTGTCCTCATAACTCGAGCATATTTTGTACTAATCAGCAGCTGTTTTACCTTAAAGAAGTTAAATTTTAGCTTCTTTAGACTTTGTGTGTGGTGTACCAATCGCCCCGGGATACTCATTTGAGTTGGTTTTGACCAGGGGCGACTCCACGTTCGGTGGTACTGTACCGGTAATAGCGTACGATAGGAATGCATAACGCCCTCATAGACCTCGTTTTGAAAACGTTAATGTGATTCGTAAAAGGGGTGAGACCAAATGTTATAAGAACTTCTATATACAAGCATATGGCGACTAAGGGCGAGACTGCTTAGGAATTATCTTAGGTAACTAGTAGAGATAGCTCTTTGGTAAGTTGTCGAGTGTTAGGCTATCCTGTGGCAACTCGCTATGCATCTTCGAAGCCCTATTACACACGCAGGACGTGAGAAAAGGCACGTCGAGTTGGTGTGAAACGTATAGATGGCCGAACGATCAATTCCGTCGACGTGCTGGAAGGCAGTAGCAGATCTACCGTATAATCCGGCAATGTATAGGTAGGCTCATATTCGGTCTGAATTCGGTCTATACTCAGTCTTAGCAAGATACTCCACTTTTATTAGTGATAACAAATGACGGTAGTGTTACGTTGGTATCACGTTAGTGTCAT
Organism: Ophiosphaerella herpotricha; assembly: GCA_028458525.1. Classification (NCBI taxonomy): domain Eukaryota; kingdom Fungi; phylum Ascomycota; class Dothideomycetes; order Pleosporales; family Phaeosphaeriaceae; genus Ophiosphaerella; species Ophiosphaerella herpotricha. Next base: position 13,471 of record JALNQK010000181.1, read on the forward strand.
AGGACTAGCACGTAAAGTTCGCTAATACCCGACCCACCGACCTAATTGAAGATTAATCAGGCCACTGGATTGAGTAAGAGTTGAAGATCTCTTTAAGACCGGATACGGACTGAATACGAGCCTTCCTGTAGAGATAGGCTCGTATTCGGCGTTCGGTAAAACCAAGAGCTCTCATTAGAGCAAAAGTCTCACGTGATGGTCCTGTGATGCCGACGTGATACTAACGTGATCTATATCGACCAATAAAAGCTTGCGGGATTACTTCGGCAGAATACGGTAAAGCTGACTGGGTTTTAGTTTTTCCATCCGCTCAGCACCCTTGTCTAAGGGGCCGTCTAACGAGGATCGAACTGCAGACGTGCGCAAGCGGGCCGCCGCGCCTCAACCCTGTGGGTGCCGCAAGCGGGCCGCCGCGCCTCAACCCTGTGGGTGCCGCAAGCGGGCCGCCGTGCCTTAACCCTGTAGGTGCCGCAACTGGTCTGAACTGGGGCTTGGAACCCAGTCGGATGACACTTGGCCTCGGTTACTGCAAGCGCGATAAAGACTACATACGAGCCCTGGGATTTGCAAAACATCATGTAATCATATGGTCAGATACATGGTGGGGACTGATTAAACCCTCAGGTGCTGTCACAGATTTCGTATCGCGACAGAATCTGCTGGTCGGTCGTGGCATAACTGACTTGGGATCCGAGAACGATTCAGTAAAGACTGGCTCTCAGGCAAAGGAAAGTAAAAACATTCACAAGTAATCGAACTATCTTTCCGTGATGCTCGCAGTGATACATGGTGCTTCCAAAGTCGTTCTTGCATTCGGGAACAGCCAATTAAGTGGGGCCAGAATATTGATTGATTACCATTTTAGGCTAGTCAGATTGACTTGATTGATCTCAAATCTGGTCACTACGTTCATCAAACCGGCTACGCTCTCTTAGACCGCCTCAACCGCATAAACCACCTACATCTGCTAACATTCGTCTCCACTACCGAGCCGGGATTAAACATCGCATTGAAAATATGGCAAATGGGATGGGGCGCACAGCTCAACATGCTTTTTGGCGCTCTTTGAACTGCATCATAAGCTTGGGCTTCTCCCATAGCTGGAAAGTGCGCTGCTTCACGCCCCATTTCTCGTAACCGGGGGCAAGACATAAATCAAAGTTCCACAGAATCTTGGCAAGAATCAAGCGCAACTCATGGTAGGCGAGATTTCGCCCGATGCAGTTCCGGGGACCGTAGCTGAATGGTCGATGGCAATCACGGTTGTCGTTATAAAATGGGGAATCAGGGTCAGAGTGCTCCTCTGCTAGCCACCGCTCAGGATGGAAGCTTTTGGCGTCATGGAAGTTATCCTCTGAGTGATACGTAGCCAAGTGATGCACGGCAACCGTTGTCTACGGCTATGGTCAGCAGCCGTCTCAAGCATGACAGAAAGGGAAAAAAATCGCCAGGGGTTGAGAAAAACTCACATTCTCAGGAATCAGGTGCCCATCAATGAGCGTAGGTCGACCAGGAGGCGTGCGGCGCACCAGCGCCGTTGGCACAGGAGGGTACAGGCGCAAACCCTCGTCGATGCATCCTATGAGATATGGGAGCTTAGAAGTGGCATCTTTAAAGCAGATAGCTTCTTGGCTGTCAAATGCCTCGCGAGCCTCACGAGTGGCGCGTTCCAAAGCCTTCGGAGTGCGTGTAAGGAAATACGTGATGCCAGTCAAGGCGGTAGCAGTGGTTTCAGAACCGGCGTTGATGACAATATCAGAGTTACACGCCAGTTCATGATCTGTCAGGCCATGATCCTCCTCTTGAGAGCGCATCATGAACGTCATGAAGTCTCCACGTCGGTGGCGGTCTTTGTTAGCAATGCGCTTCATAGTCAGGTCGTAGGAGAGCTGCTGATGCTCGGCCAAAGAAGCACGCTGTTTCTTGGGCACGAGGAGTAATACCAGCAACCAAGAGATGCCGGGGAACACCAGCAGGGGAATGAGAAACTTGGTGTCACCAATAGCTTTAGTCCACGGATGCTGCTTTCCGGAGGCCAGGCCATTGAAAGACTCGCCATAGCAGAGATCCCCAAAGATGTCGAAGGTGGTCATGGTGAACCAAGTAGACACGTCTGCGACAGGGTTCTTGGATCGAGCGATTTCACGCATTCTCTGGACTAGCGTGTCTACGTAGCTATTGATTAGAGGTTCCTGGCGGCCCAGAGCGTCGTTGGAGAACGCCGGTACCATGGCTTTGCGGAAACGATGATGATCACGAGGATTAGCCGTGATGATATTAGGCCTCTCCTCCATGCCGCTCCCCTTGACGATGTCCTTGGGCAGCTCTGCATGACCAGTTCCGTAGATGTCCTTCCAAGCCGCGGAGGTAGTAAAGGTTAGCGTATTGGGAGCCACGCGCACTACGGACCCGAGTTTCTCATGAAGAGCAACAATGTCGTGATCAGCTTTGCCTCGAATCTGGGCCACGTTTTTCAACACTGGAAAGGCGATCCAGGTTGCTGGTCCGCGGAAGCGGCTCAGAGGATGAAGAAATAGATTGTAGAATGCAGTGTATGAAGTCTTCACCACTTGGAATGCCACGAACGCCAGAACTACCACGATGACTCCCTCCTTTGATGCAAGGCGGAACTCGTGGAGACGAAATTCTTTGATGTTAGACCACATGATGGGTCAAGTAAATATGCCAGGCGTGCAAGACTCGTGGTTCAAAGAAGAGAATTGAATTGTGGAGGTTGTTTCGGTAGACTGTCTGATGCTTTGATGTTATAATGGTACCTGCTTGTCCGACGCTCGCGGGTTTCATCAAGGGCCTGTTCGGTTGCTCCGCCAAAGAACGCTGTTTCCAGAATATAGCGTCAGACCGCCGTTAGTCTAGCGAGACGCTGACAAGGGTAAACGGCGTTTTTAATCCAGTTATCGTAACTATTAGAAAGATCATATATAGACTTGAGGTCTCAATTAAGGAGATTATAGGTCTAGTCATCACTGATACATCTTCAAAAATACATAGTTACGCTAAGACATCTAACCTCTAGATTATATCTTGAAAACGTCGTTCTTACCAAACAAGACCTCTATTTCCATTGCTGTAATTTGACGGTGTCCCAATAAGGCGAATTTTGCCAGAAAACAGAGTAACCGAACTGGCCCCAAACCTTCTTGCTGACTGTCACTACACAGACAATTGCCATAGTGCGTTGTATCTTAAGCGTGAAGCTGTGAACAGTGCCATCAGACTGTTCTCTCACTCCAGCTCTGTCTGTAACAGCCGAAAAAATATTACGAAACGATTTCTGAATTTGAGTGTCGAAACAGTAGATTGCCATGCGTATAATTAAACGAGAGGGTGTTCATAAAGGGCGCTTGAATGGCCTGATTCTCGTAAGAAGAAGCCCCGAGCGAATCCATGTCAGACCCACAAAAGCTCAGTAGCCCTGTACGTTACATAGATGCTTCGTGCAACCAAGTTGTAACGACGATACCCGACTTCTCTGAATCATTCGGGTGACATCCATGAGTTTTAGCGCCGTTTTAGTGTCGGTGTGACGAAGCAGCTCACATGACATTTCCGGGCCGTTCCGGTGAGTCACTCGGCGCCACCCGTGGCTCTAAGATACATAGTGTGGAGCAATGGTAAGTCTTGGAAGCTTGGCTTTAGCTCAGTGCGTGGGTGTGTGTGGGAGAAAACTAATGTGGAACGCTAGGTAAGATAGAAGAGGCCCCTGCCACTACCAGTGAGCCAAATCAGTGCGCCGCGAAGAGGAAAAGACGACCAGATCCAGGTTCGGGCTCAACCCAGTTTACATCTAAGTCTCTTTGATGATCTTGTTGAATACTAGAAATGTTTTTTTGCTGTTGGGCGGTCTTGACAATTTATGCTCGCTTTGTTTCTCTCTGGCATACTGTTTACTATTACCCTAATGACTAAGTCGTCTATTCAAAAGCTTTTACAGGTGCCACAGTCTCTGAGAGATTCTACAACACGGACAAAAGTGTCTTATCGAAATCTTGGAAATAGCGGTTTGAGAGTCTCGAATCCCATATTAGGCGGGCTTCATCTGGGCAGTTCAAGTTGGTTTCCATGGGTACTCAATGAAGACCAGGTCTGTCCTCGATTGATCCTTATACCGGAATTTTTTTGGTTACTAGAATGTAGGCTGATGGAACGTCAGGCATTGCCGCTGCTAAAGGCAGCGTATGACCGCGGAGTAAATACTGTAAGTTTTGTTGCTCTCTCTCTTTCTCCTTCATCGCATTCGACTCTAACCCGGTAATACAAAGTGGGATACTGCCAACGTCTATTCCAATGGGCAGTCGGAGATCATAATGGGCAAGGCCCTGAGCACATACAACATTCCCAGAAGCAAAGTGGTCCTGATGACAAAATGCTATCGAGTAGTTTGTGACTCTGAGACCTACGACCCGGGATCTGGGGTTACGATGCACCATAATCTGGCAGATCAGAGCAAGGACTATGTCAATCAATGGGGTAAGTAGCCTCTTGGATTCATGTTGAGAAGAGGGAAAACTAACAATACACGAAGGATTGTCGCGGTGCGCCATCTTCAATGCTGTTGAGGCGTCGCTTGACCGTCTCAACACTGGTTACATAGACGTACTACAGATTCATCGTCATGACCCTACAGTGCCGCCAGAGGAGACCATGTCTGCACTTCATGATCTTGTCAAAGCCGGTATGGTGCGATACATTGGTGCGAGCTCAATGTGGACATATCAGTTTGCTCACATGCAGTACATTGCAGAAACCAAAGGCTGGACTAAGTTTGTCTCAATGCAAAATCACTACAATCTGATATATCGTGAGGAAGAGCGGGAAATGAACAAGTACTGTAAGATGAATGGGGTTGGACTGATTCCGGTATTGTTTTCCCTTCAATTACGACTGTCAAGAATCTACGATAAATCGCTCATACTGACTCTCCTCTGTGACAGTGGGCGCCCTTTGCTTCTGGCCGGCTGGTGCGCGGTGCAGGGCAGGACAAGCCATCTATGAGAGCGTTTCACCAATCAGGTGGTTCGATATATGTCAGTGATGACCGTGGCACCGACCGTATAGTGTCAAGAATTGAGGAGATTGCTATGAAACGGAGCTGGCCCATGAGCCACGTCAGCCTCGCCTGGCTAAATAAGAGGGTGACATCTCCCATCATAGGATTTAGCTCTGTCCAACGGATTGATGAGGCTCTGGAGGCCAGGGGCAAGGAGTTGACGGATGACGAAGAGCGGTACCTAGAGGAGCTGTATGTCCCACAAGCAGTACAAGGGCATTCATAGGCTATACGGAATCAGCATGGGTCACTTCGTCGTTTCCGTGCCAACACAGTGAAATCACGCAAACGATGCAGCAGAAATCTGCAAAACGAGCATGTGCCAGGACATAGCCATCGAATCATTAGCAGCAATTGATACGTTGATGATTGGACCCTCTTTTTTCTAGCTGCACATCCGGCCCGTTTGAGCTTAGTCCTAGCCGGCCCTTTTTCGGCCTTAGCCGGTCCTTTTTGCGACCCAGGTTTGCGAGAGCAGCACGCCACCGTCAGTTCTAGGTACAGTATAGGTAGTTTGGTGGAGACCAAACAAGGGGTCACCCGCCGATGTAGTACCAAATTGTAAAGTTACTATGGTACAGGCATAAGTTTTGTAGGTGGGTCCTCGGAGACAGGGTGTAAGGGCCAGCGCAAATACCACCTATAGACTATTTTACACCAAAACTCTGTATTTCTATATAGAAATCAATGTACCTCGGTCGCGTCATTGTCTACCACGTAGCCTGCCTGCACCTACCTACATTCGCACAGCTCTCTATCATGAGCCCCCCTTCAACACTGCGCTACACGCCTCATCTCTCTTGCGACTAGCGCCCCCAAGTCCTGACTCTGTCTCTTGCTTTTGAGTATACAAAGTATTGAGATTAGTATGTAAGATAAGACAGAAACAGGTTTAGACCATACATAAGCACAACCCCTGTTGCCCGGACCCACCTACAAAACTTATGCCCTGTACCATGTAGGGTTTCGTCCGCCGCTTGCTGCTTTCGCTTAACTTGACCCATTAAACTCGTCTATCATTGCCATGTAGATGACGCACGGACGCCAGCTTGTTCAACTTCAAGCTATCAGTAGCTTGCATCTATCCCACTACTACTACGTCACTATTACTACCACTACTATTAGTTTTGGCACGCGTATGCTTCAGTACGTTTAGCCCGACGATGGTTTCGTCCCGAAGGACTCCGAACAGCCTATACCCACCCACAATCGGCGCCCACTACTCCGCCAAGCCAGCACTCCTCCATGGGATCTTTTGGTGGTAGCCAACGACATCTTGCGCGTCGTATACCTCGAAGACCAACCCACATAAACTGCACTAGCCACTTTGAGCTATTCAAGCTATATTGAAGGAAGGAAACAGTTAATCTCATCGTAGATTATACCAATCGGTCCGCGGAGTATAAGCGGAGACAAGCGTCACCTACTGTACGCGCTTCTCTGTGGCACCTAGTGGCGCGCGATGAGCCTACTGCTATCTTACAGTAGTAATTCACATGGGAATACATCGTGAGGCACGTATTACGACTTATAGTTGCTATTTATACTATTATCTTTTATCCTTAACGAATAAGTTATAACTTTATGAAAGTCTCTCACTAGAAGGGGTCTTAACATTATTAAAAGCACGTTTTTAGTCACGTAACCTGAACCTATTAAACTATCTTCTACGGAGGACCTGGAGCCTGTAATTGGCGGTACTACGTCGGGCCCTCCACCCCCAGTTAAGTCTTCATGAAACTACCGTATGCAGACGGTAGTCAGGTTTCTCGTTCACATCTGACTCTCTGCAGATCATGGGCGACCCGTGTGTGCTCAGATCACTTCGGCGTCGCTGAACGCAGCAGCCCGGTTGGTCGACCCGAGGCGCGGGCCCCTCAGTTGGCGACATAAGTTCATGACCCATTATGCACAGTCGACCCATAGGGCAGTGGGGCAAATCGTTTCTCAACGTTGTCTTCCCGGTCGCATCTCTGCATCACGATAATTAAATGTGTCGGAAAATTGGGGCCATGTCCTTGCAACAGGGCTCTCCTACAGGCCAGGTTTGGTCATGATATCGTGCATATTCGAATCGAACCACATTGTCCCTGCAGGCAATGAAAGGTCTTTGCTACTGTGACAAAAGCACCTCCGGAACCCTCCCCTCCGGAACCCTTCCCTCCGGGGGGTTTTCAAGGCGGTGCAGACGGCAGGACCTGTTGGCATCTTCCTTCAAGTAGAAGGGTCAGGTTGGCCAGGGTGGATTGAGGTCTGTGGGATGCTTGTCTGTATGTACAAGGAAGGATGAGCGAGGCTAGGTTTTTCAATAGCTCATGCTACCCCTGTACTAATCAAACCCACGACGAAGTGCCTGTTCGATCGCCGGAAGGCGTATTCTGTAAGTGGTGACAGCCTGCAGGAGCACTATACGAAGACTATGAAAATTTGACCATAAGACGCAAAACATCGAGACATCAAGTCACGCCTCAGTGACTTATCATAGACTCTCAATCCGAAATCACAAGCAAGACTAAAGTTATTGCAAGAATTACCTACAATAATTCTAGTTCAAAGTCTAAGTCAACGTTTCGAAACTCCCAAACCACGAAGAAACAATCACGATGCCCTCAAGAATAGAACGAGATACGAGAGAAGAGAGCTACTGGCGCCAGGCTCTTGCTGATTGTAGCTTTACTACATTTCCTCTCCCCCAGCCATCAATAGACCATCGGTTGCCTTATGAAGAGGTGAAGTACCAGCTGCCATGTCTGCTGCGACCAGACTTGAACGTGACCTCGTCTGCAATGATTCACGCAGCATGGGCCCTCATTATTGGTCAATTAACCAACTCTGACGATGTCGTCTTTGGCGGCGCCACACCCGGTGGCTCGACCACGAATCCAATTCGTATCCGCATCCACAAAGAACAATTTGCTAGACAGTATTTGCAAGTTGTGCAATCACAGGAGTTAGAGCGGGGCCTATTTCTGAAGACTGGGATGCAGAAAATTGCCACCATCTCACCCGAATTCGAAAGACTGAACAACATCTCAACACTAGTCGTCGTGAATATTGCGGAAAAAAGCCGTGTTAAACGTGCGAAGGCGCAGCCACACTGTGAAGAACAAAATGGGGATCACGAAAGTGGTCATGCTTTCGTTATTCAGGTCGACTGTGACAAGGACCGGACAATGGCTAGGGCCAGATTCAGTCCTCGCATTATCAAAGAAAAAACGGCCAAGCGGCTTCTGGAAAGAATCGATACTGCTCTAAATCAGCTTCTGAACGCAGATCCCAAAACCAGAGTCAAAGATATTTCAACTGCCTCCAAAAATGACCTGGAAGAAACGTGGATTCGGAATCGCTCAGTCCCGGAATCCATTGAATTCTGCATCCACGAATTAGTTGCGACTACAGTACAGTCCCAACCAGATGCACCCGCCGTGTTGGCGTGGGACGGCAAGCTCAGTTACGGCGACCTATATAACTTAGCCACGAAGTTGGCTCATAGTCTAGCAAACTGCATAGTGTTTGATCCAGAAGTGATCGTACCAATACTTTTTGAAAAGTCAATGTGGACCGTAGTGGCCATACTTGGTATTCTCAATGCAGGTGCGGGCTTTGTGCTTCTAGATCCCTCGCTGCCTGAGAAACGGCTTCGTGTTATGGTTGAGCAAGTTGGAGCAAAGCTTATCCTATCGTCATCACAGAATCAGGACCTGGGCTCGAGACTAGCTCCGCAGGTTGTCACCATCAATCACCAATTCTTCGCAGACTGGAACGGGGAATTAGGTCAACAGCTTCCTTCCTCCAGTTCATCTTCTGTCATGTACGCTATCTTCACATCCGGAAGCACAGGTACTCCGAAGGGGGTGACCATCACGCATCAAAATCATGTCTCAGCCCTTCACCATCAGACAGGCCGCCTCGGTCTGGACTCACGCTCGAGGATTTTCGATTTTTCTGCCTACAGTTTTGACGTATCCATTTTCAACACGTTTGCTGCTCTCACTTTGGGTGGCTGCTTGTGCGTGCCCAGCGAGCAAGACAGGCGAGATAGGTTGACGGAAAGCATCACATCGCTGAACGCTAACTTCATATACCTCACCCCGACTGTAGCGAGATATCTATCTCCAAAAGCTACCCCTACTCTGCAGACACTCGCACTTATCGGTGAGCCATTGCATGCAAAAGACGCTGCTGTGTGGTGGGACCATTTGCGAGTCATCAATACGTACGGACCATCTGAGTGCACAACGGCTAGCACCATCAATCACGTAGCTATGAGTACGGAAGATATATCTAGCATTGGAAATGGCGCTGGCCTGAATGCCTGGGTCGTTGACCCTGAAGATCACGACATCTTGCTGCCATCAGAATGCGTTGGTGAGCTATTACTTGAAGGACCGCTTGTAGGCCGGGGCTACTTGAACGACTCAGAGAAGACTGCATCAGCTTTTATCAATGATCCTTCGTGGCTTCTTCGTGGAGTGCCTGGTCTATACGCTGGCAGAAATGGGCGGCTCTATAAGACGGGCGATCTCGTCTATTACGATGAAGAGGGGAACCTCAATTTCACCGGACGCAAGGATGACCAAGTCAAGGTTCGCGGAAATCGAGTCGAATTAGGTGAAGTTGAGTATTGGGTCAGAGCATGCGTTCCAGAGGCCGCACAAGTCGTGGCTGAGATTATCAACCCACAAGGGAAAGGGACAGCTGCCATCTTGGTGGCGTTCCTGCAGATGAACCCACAGCTTGAGCACGTTAACGATTTGGAAAGGAGGCCAGAGATATTACCCATCTCTCAACCCGTTAAGCATGCACTGAGCGCTCATCTACCAAGTTACATGGTACCAGCACTCTTTTTCTCCATGCCAGATCTACCAATGACGGCTACTGGAAAGACCAACCGTAGGCGATTGCGCGGAATTGGCGATTCTTTTAGTATGCGTGAGATTTCTCACGCATTGACCACCGGAAAAGGTCTCAAACGACAGCCAAAGTCAGAAGTTGAGAAGCGAATGCGGCAAGTCTGGGTTACGGAGTTGAGCATTGAACAGTTTGACAGCATTGGACTGGACGACAGCTTCTTCGAGCTTGGTGGAGATTCCGTCAGTGCGATGAGAGTTATCGCCGCTGCCCGTAAGATTGGGCTTGAACTTGCTGTTGCCGACATTTTCCATCACCCTACTCTTGAGCAAGTTGCAAACGAAGCCGTCGTTTTGTCGGAAGACATGCTTGAGACTGTCCCACCATTCTCTCTCCTCGATAAAGAGCTCGATATCGCCTCGTTTGTCGAAAAGGTGTCGAGAGAGCTACGCCTCGATGCGTCCGCCATAGCGGATGCTTACCCATGCACCCCTCTGCAAGAAGGTCTCTTATCGTTGAGTTCCCAGTCTCAAGGCGACTACATCCTTCAGGGCGTGTTGGAGCTCTCGTCTGATCTTGATCTCGTGGCATTCTGTGCCGCTTGGGAACGAGTGGCCCATGAAATGGCTATCTTGAGAACCAGAATCGTGCAATACGAGAACCATGGTCTGCTGCAGGTAGTTATCAATGAACAGATCCAGTGGAATCGCACGACAGACCTGGAGCAGTATATGAAGACTGACGGAGACGCAATCATGGGGATTAACCAGCCACTTGCACGTTATTGTCTTATCACAGATGATGCCGGGCGTGGAAGGTGGTTCGTCTGGACCGTTCACCATGCACTCTATGATGAGTGGTCCTTATCTATTGTTCTGAACGCAGTGAACAAGCTGTATCGGCAGGAATTTGTCGATAAGATGCCCCAATTCCAAAATTTCATCAAATACATCCGGGAGCAGGATGGTGATAAAATGGCGCGGTACTGGAGTGAGGCTCTCGCAAACTGCGAGTGCGCACCATTCCCAGCTTTACCACCCAATGTGGATCATCCTATTACAGATTCCATGATCGAGCATGATCTGCCGAAGCTCGAGCAGTCCATCTTGGGAGTGACATCTTCGACCATGATTCGGGCTTCGTGGGCGTTGATTGCCGCCCGTATGATCAATTCCGATGATGTTGTTTTCGGCACCACCATTTCCGGGCGGAGTGCGCCTGTTGCTGGCGTAGATGTTGTTCCTGGTCCAACAATCGCAACAGTTCCAGTCCGAATAAAGCCTTCTGGGAGCCGGAAGGTCTTAGACTACTTGAAAGCTGTACAGGGACAGGCTGCAGAGATGATACCATTTGAGCAGATGGGACTGCATCGCATAGCGAAATTGTCTTCAGATACCCAGCAAGCTTGTGCATTCCAGACACTGCTCATCATTCAACCTCACGAGAACGATGGCGTCCAAGACCTCTTGGGTAAATGGCAACTTGGCAACCAGCAACAGTCTTTCAACACTTACGGTCTCATACTAGAGGTCCAGCTGCGCCAGGACAAGATGATAGCCAGAGCTAGTTTTGATTCGAGAGTCATCAGGCCATGGCTAGTGCAGAAACTACTGAGACGACTCGAGTTCCTCATGGAACAGCTCAGTGATGCAGCAAATAGTCAGCAGGCCTTGGCCGAGATCGACACCCTTTCACCTGAAGATCGGGAGCAGATATGGGGATGGAACAATGCTGTGCCGCAATTATCGGATCTATGTATCCATGAAATTTTCCGAGCACGAGCCAAAGAGCAGCCTAATGCCCCTGCAATATGTGCGTGGGACGGCGAGTTGACTTATGAGCGGTTAGATGTTCTCGCGACGAGCTTAGCAAATGGACTAGCTGATCTCAATATTGGACCAGGGGTCTTGGTGCCGCTGCACTTTGAGAAGTCCATGTGGACGACTGTTGCGATCCTTGCTGTTCTCAAGACAGGGGCAGGATTTGTGTTGCTCGATCCTGCATTGCCGGAGAAGAGGCTGAGAGACATTGTTAACCAAGTAGAGGCAAAATTAGTGCTCTGTTCAGCGTCTACAGCGGATTTGAGTTTGCGTCTTGCGAATGGAGTTTTGGTTGTTGGAACAGACTTATTCGCAAGCGGACAGACTGAGTGGTCACCCAAAAGCAACCTCGATCAGGCCCGGCGGGATCCTTCGTCTACTGCATATGTCATATTCACCTCGGGCAGTACTGGGCAGCCGAAAGGCGTCATTGTGACGCATCGAAACATTACATCCGCCGTGCCCCAGCATGTAAAGCAGCTAGGCTACACGGCTGAATCTAGAATATACGACTTCGCGTCCTACAGCTTTGGTGCGGCGCTCAGCAATGCCTTTGCGGCACTTCTTACGGGAGCCTGTCTGTGCGTGCCAAGCGACGATGAGCGCAGAAGCAACTTGGCCGGCAGCCTAGTATCATACAAGGCTACAGCTGTGCTTCTTACACCTTCGGTCGCCGAGTCTCTGTCACCACAAAAAGTCCCCAACCTTAAGTCAATCATCTTTGGAGGCGAGGCTGTGCGCCTTAAAGATGTAAAGCCATGGTGGGGTCGCACCAAGGTCTTGACTGCGTACGGATGCAGTGAATGCACCACCATTAGCACAGTAAACGCGGATGCTGCTACCCCAGATGAGGTGACCAGAATCGGGAAAGGTGCAGGAGGCATTACATGGGTGGTTGATCCGGACAACCACAACAGCCTACTTCCTCCTGGATGTATCGGCGAGTTACTGGTCGAAGGACCGCTTGTTAGTAGGGGCTACCTCAATGACCCTAGGAAGACATCCGCAGTCTTCATCCCAGCACCAACCTGGCTGCTGAATGGCGGTCCCGGCGTTAAAGGCCGCAGAAACAGGCTATATAAGTCAGGAGACTTAGTCCGATATAACGAAGATGGTAGTTTGACTTTTATAGGCCGCAAAGATGCCCAGGTCAAAATTCGAGGACAGAGGGTGGAGCTTGGCGAAGTTGAATGTCGGGTTCAGGACTATGTGCCACAGGCAAATCGGGTTGTTGCTGAAGTCATTGTTCCGCAAGGCCAGAGAGCAATCCCAACTCTGGTTGCCTTCCTTCAACTGGATAATGAAATACCAGGGGGTCACGGTGCAGCAGGGTCCGCGGCGGCCAAATTGCTTCCTGTACCTATGGATGTTGAGAACAAACTTGCAGAGTGCTTGCCGAGCTACATGGTACCCACCGTGTTTTTCTCAGTCAAGGAACTGCCTATGACTGCCACTGGAAAAATGAATCGCAGAGTATTGAGAGAGATCGGTGGGTCATTTTCTATGCGGGAGCTAGCCGAAGCACGCACGACGAACCAAGGAGCAAAACGAAAACCTAATTCTGAAGTGGAAGTCGAGCTTCAGGGAATCTGGGCTCGAGTGCTCAATATCGACCCGAACATAATCGGCCTTGATGATAGTTTCTTTCAGCTGGGTGGCGATTCTATCACTGCAATGCAGGTAGCCTCTGCTGCTCGTGCTTCGTCAATGCATGTCAGAGTCATTGACATTCTCCGGGAGAAAACCATCTCGAATCTGGCGACTGCTGTTGGAACTGCCGAGCATAGCTCTGATCGTGGCGCTCTTTCACAGACGCTCGCAAAGATCGACATTAGTTCGGCTCCCCTCAGCCCTATTCAGAGATTATACTTCAGTTTACAGCATGAGCCATCATCGTGTTTTGATCAGTACTTCTTCGTCAAGCTACGACATAAAGTTAGCTACGAAGATTTAGCTACTTCACTACAGACTCTCGTTCAAAGACATGTTGTTTTCCAGTCTCGATTTGAGAAGAATAAGCAGGGGGCCTGGAAGCAGAATCTTAGTGAAGACTCTGACTCGTCTATTGCAATTAATATCGAGAGATCCGCGGGTGATAATGTGGCTGAAGCGATATCCAAATGCCGCGAGAGTTTGGACATAGAGAACGGGCCCACATTCTCCACAGTACTCTTCGACAACGCAGAACGTCAAACTCTTTTTCTTACCATTCACCATCTCATTGTCGATCTGGTATCCTGGCGTGTGTTACTTCGGGAACTTGAGCAGCTCTTGGCTGGCGGTGTAATCGTAACATCGCCATCAGTGGACTTTTTGACCTGGACCACCCTACAGTCTCAATATGCTTTCAAGACTCTCAATCACGAGCAACAGCACGACTCTGAGAGTAGAAACCAGCTTGCATATTGGGGCTTAAACCCTGACGCCAACATGCAAGGAGGGATTATATCTAAGGACTTTACCATCGACGAGTCTATTAGCTCAGCGATTCTTGGAAAAAGTAACGACGCTTTAAAGACGCGTCCGCTGGAGCTCATGGTGTCAGCGCTCATCTACTCATTCGGCCAGGTGTTCAATGATCGTCCGGCACCAAGGATATTCACAGAGGGGCACGGTCGAGAGGCCTGGAATTACGACCTTGACGTCTCCACAACTGTTGGGTGGTTTTCAACCATCTTTCCAGTGCAAGTGGCAACTGATGCAAGCACTAGCCTCAGAGACATCGTATGTCGCACAAAGGACAGTATCCGCAGCTTAGAATATAACGGCTGGTCGCACTTTACATCAAGATTTGCGAGCCAGCGCGATGCGGATGCTTTCTCCAGCGAGTTCCCTGTAGAGGTTCTCTTCAATTTTGCTGGCCTATATCAGCAATTTGAACACAACGATAGCCTGTTTGAACAGCTCAAGCTCCCTGGAGGATGCCACCCATCATCAAGCGATGCAGTGCGAAGATTTGCACTGTTCGACATTGATGTAAGTGTTGAAAGGGGGCGTATAGTTGGGACCGTGGAGTTTCACAAAGATATGCGGCATCAGAAGCGTATCTTCGCATGGGTTGACGAATTCAAATCTGCCCTAGGTCAAGTTGCTAAAGTCCTTTCTACTATACCATCTACCTGGACACTAAGCGATTTCCCTCAAGCCTTCGATTCCCATGACGATATTCGCAAGTTTCGTGAGAATTATCTTCCCGATATAGGCATTCATCCCGACGAAATTGAAGATATCTATCCTTGCGCACCTATCCAAGAAGGCATTCTCATGGCCCAAGCTAAAGATCCAGTCAACTACCAGAGGTGGTTCGAGCTGGAGATACGAGTCTCCACAAGGGCGGCTCCTCTCGATAAAAACAAAATCCAGCAGGCTTGGGAGGCAGTGGTGAAGAAGCATGCACTATTGCGAGCCTTGCTACTCGATAACTTCCCGGGAAGCAGCAAGATGATGCACGTTATCTTGAAAGAACCTATACCAGGAATCTCATGGCTATCGACCGATGAGTCCCCGAGGTGTAGGGGATTACAAAAGCATGGCCTCCAGCATCATCTTACTGTAAGAGGGCAGGATGAGAAGAGAGCTATCCTGCGGTTTGAAATGAACCATGCCATCACAGATGGTTTCTCGCAACAGATCATGTGTCAAGACTTTCAAGCAGCTTATGATGGCTGCTTGGATGTTAGTTGTGCTGCTGAGTACAAAGACTTCGTCGCCTACCTCGGCAAGCAGTCATTGAGTACAGGACTTGACTTCTGGGCAAATTTTCTCTCTGCAGTCGAGCCATGCCATTTTCCTGCCTCAGCGGCTGCTAATACTGACTGCGCCAGTATCAAGTCATTCAATGTGGCTCATCTTGACACCGACAGAATACGCTCATTCTGTGGGAAATGGGATCTCACCCCTGCTACATTGATTCAAGTTGCATGGGCGCTCATATTGAAAACATACACAGGAACAGCAACACCGTGTTTCGGCAATTTGTTTTCAGGTAGAGACGTCCCAGTGCATGGCATAGATAGCGTCTTTGGACCTTTCATTGGAATGGTTCCCTGCCGTGTTCCTCTTGGCAATTCGAGTAGTGTGCTCGACACGTTGAAGCAGGCTCATGGTGACTATCTAAGCACATTACCTTTCCAACATTTTCCTCTCGCGGAGATACACAGAGCGATGGGGCTCGGGTCTCGCGCACTGTTCAACAGCCTGTTGTCCTTCCAGCGAGATGCACGCTATGGAAGCAGCGGCTCAAAGGGACTAGTGATCAAAGAAGTGGATAATTTTGACCCAACAGAGGTGAGTTTCGTTTACATGAACCCACGGAACGAAGACTGACTTTAGCTCTCAGTATGATGTCACTATCGATGTTACCGATAAGAACGTCGAATTGGAAATCCAACTTAACTTCAAGCCGGGGTGTCTCACGGTAAAAGACGCATCACGCCTGGCGAACTGCGTCAGTGTAGCTATTTCGGAGATCATCACTAAGCCATTCCAACCTATCAACAGTCTGTCTCTACTGACCGCTAATGACCTGCAGAAAATTTGGCAATGGAACAGCAACGTGCCAGACACGGTTCATCAGTGCATTCATGATACGGTCGAGGAGCAAGTGCGGTCTCAGCCCAACGCGCCAGCAATTTGCTCCTGGGACGGCGACCTGACCTACACTGAACTCAGCCAACTTTCCACGGGGCTGGCTAGCCAGCTCATGGACAATGGAGTTGGGCCGGAAGTTCTAGTTCCACTGTGCTTCGAGAAGTCAATGTGGACGCCAGTCGCTATGCTTGGTGTCCTCAAAGCAGGCGGAGCTTTTGTTCTGCTAGATTCGACCCTCCCTGAGCTTCGTTTGAAGGCTATTGTGGAACAGACCAAGGCGGACTTGGTCATTTCATCCGAGGCTAACCTGAACCTCAGTTCTCGACTGTCAAAGAATGTGTTACCAGTCGGCCCCGCTTCTACGAATCTCTCGAAGACTACGCCAATCTCAAACCCGCTAGGCCAAGCTCCTTCCTCGGCGATGTTTGCAGTTTTCACCTCTGGAAGTACTGGAGAGCCTAAGGGTGTCATTTTGACACAAAGTAATTTCAGCTCCAGCCTCAAGCACCAAGCAAAGACTCTGGGCTTCAAAAGAGAATCCAGAGTGTTTGACTTCGCGTCATATGCGTTTGATATTGCAGTCCACAATCCGTTCGCAGCTTTCACTTCAGGAGCATGCCTTTGCATCCCATCTGAAAATGAACGCAAAGAGGATGTCGGCAAAGCTATGGCTAGAATGCGAGTCACCATTGCTGACTTGACGCCGTCGGTCGCAAGACTTGTCGACCCGGCGATGGTGCCCGACCTGGAGACTATCATCTTCGCTGGGGAAGCCCTGGCTCTGGATGACGTGACCCGATGGTGGAATAAAGTTCAGATCGTGAATGCTTACGGCCCAGCCGAATGCAACATTAGCACAATAAACGTTGGTGCAAAGGAGCCACAAGAGGCTACACACATCGGTCGCGGTGTAGGTCTAGTAACTTGGGTTGTTGACCCTGACAATCACAATTCCCTGCTTCCTCCTGGATGTACCGGTGAACTTGTACTCGAGGGTCCGCTAGTTGGTCGGGGATATATACACGAACTGAGCAATCCATCGGCAGATAAAACTGCGTCGCCTTTTATCGAAAGCCCAAGTTGGCTGATGCAAGGCGCACGTGGGCACCCTGGGCGCCAGAGCAGGCTATACAAGACAGGTGACTTAGTTCGGTACAGAGACGATGGGAGCTTAATTTTCGTTGGCCGCAAGGATGCGCAGGCAAAGATTCGAGGCCAGCGTCTTGAACTCGGTGAAGTTGAACAGCGTGTTCGGCAATGCATGCCGCAATCAGCGCAAGTCGTCGCTGAAGTTATCTCACTTCGTGATGATGATTCGAAGCCAATCTTGGCCGCGTTTCTGCAGGCTGTCGATGATGAATTGTTGGTGAGCGGTTCAGAACAGGTGAAACTGGTGTCACTTACACCCGAAAACGAAGAAGCTCTTGCACAAGTTTTACCGGGTTACATGATCCCCAGCATATTTCTATCTCTAGCTAAGATTCCAATGACAGCTACTGGAAAGGCGGACCGCAGGAAGCTGCGAGAACTTGGTCATTCATTTCATGTCCAGCAGCTTACTGATCTGCAAATGCATAAGGGTCCAAAGCGGCAGCCAAAGACTGAAGCTGAACGAAGAATGCAAAGCGTTTGGGCCGAGGTACTTCACCTTGAGTCCAGTGCTATCGGGCTCGACGATAGTTTCTTCAAGCTTGGAGGCGACTCGATCAGCGCTATGAAGGCTGTTGCCGAGGCTCGTAGTTCAGGTTTCCAATTAAATGTTGCAGACATCTTTCGCCATCTCACCTTGGGTCGAGTTGTCAGTCACAGCAGCAACTTACCAGAGGAATCTCATCAGAAAGTCCAGCCATTCTCTCTTCTTGGATTGGGCAACCCGTCAGACATTGAGTCCCTACGCCAGTCACTATCAAACCAGTATCGCCTTGATTCCGCTCACATACAGGATGTGTATCCATGCTCGCCACTTCAAGAGGGTCTCTTCTCTTTGTCTCTGAAGCGACCGGGAGACTATGTTCTGCAAGCCACATTAGAGATATCTCCTGGTGTCGACATCCAAAGGTTCTGTGGCGCTTGGGAACAAACTGCCCGTCAAGCATCCACTCTACGTAGCCGAATGATCCAGAATGAATATGGTTTGTTACAAGTGGTTCTTGATGAGGAGATCAACTGGGTTAAGGCCACAGGACTTGATCAATATCTCCAAGCCGATAGAGCTCAGCCAATGGATATAGGGCTCCCGCTGACTCGTTATGCCCTTATCAGCGACGATTCAGACAAACCAAAATGGTTTGTTTGGACAATACATCATGTCCTTTATGACGGATGGTCTCAGCCCCTGATTACCGACGCAGTCAACCGAGCATATCAAGGGGACTTGCCTGAATTGGGAGTACAGTTCCAGTCATTCCTCAAATACATCCGAGATATAGACGACAATGGCCAGATGCAGACCTACTGGCAGAACGCCCTCAATGGCTGTGAACCAGTACAATTTCCACCCTTGCCGCCATCGATCGAGCAGCCAATTGCGGACAGTACATTGGAGCACCACTTGCCGCGACCCAATCTCATGGGCCAATCTTCCAACATAACGGTATCGAGTATGGTCCGCGCAGCTTGGGCGCTTGTGACAAGTGGGATAACCAACTCAGATGATGTTGTCTTTGGAGTTACACTATCCGGAAGAAACGCACCAGTTCCTGGAATCGATAATATGGTTGGACCGACTTTTGCTACCGTCCCACTTAGAGTCAAGCTTGACCCTGATCAGAGAATTTCGGACTATCTCAATGACATCCAAAGCCAAGCTACGGGAATGATACCCTTTGAGCAAATGGGCCTTCACCGAATCTCCCAGTCTGCTGGAAATAAGCAAGCTTGTGACTTCCAAACCTTACTCGTGATCCAACCTGAAGGAGGCGACAGATCTGAGAATGTTCTTGGAGAGTGGCGGGAAGATAATGATCAATATCGGTGGTTTAACACGTACGGCCTGATTCTTATTGTGCAAGTGAGCTCAGCGAAGATCACGGCAAGGGCGAACTTTGACTCGAGAATGATAGAATCGTGGACAGTACAAAGCATACTACAGCGACTCTCATCCGTAATGCAGCAGATGGACAACGCTGGACCCCAATCAGCGTTAAAAGACATTGAAGAAGTTACAAATGAGGATCTTCAGCAGATATGGAAATGGAACGGCACAGTGCCAAAGGCAGCAGAAGAATTCGTTCATGAGATGATCGCACGGATGGCTCAACACCAGCCAACAGCGCAGGCTGTATGTGCTTGGGATGGCACGCTTACCTATAGAGAACTTGACCAGCTCTCTACCAATCTAGCAAATCACCTCATTAGAGTTGGAGTTGCGAGGGAAATGATGATCCCGCTTTATTTCGAGAAGTCGATGTGGGCCACAGTCGCCATGCTTGCAGTGATGAAGTCGGGTGGAGCTTTTGTTTTGCTCGATCCTGGACTTCCACTTCAGCGCCTTCAGGCAATTATCAAACAAATACAGGCCAACTTAGTCATATCATCGCCTTCGAACCAAAACCTCAGCTTGCAGCTCTGTCCGGAGACGCTGATCGTCGACCGTAAGCTTCTAGCAGGGCTTCCAGAAGGGTCTCTAAATCGCATCCAGAGTCCCAGCCTGGACTCCATCATATACGTGGTCTACACATCTGGCACCACTGGAACTCCGAAAGGTGCAATCATAACTCATAGGAGCTCTGCCTCAGCCGTGATGCATCAAGTCGAGGGCTTCACTTACAATAAAGAGTCCAGGGTGTATGACTTCTCTACATACAGCTTTGATGGGTCTATTCTCAATGCATTTACTGTTCTTGTAGCTGGTGGGTGCCTCTGCGTCCCTACTGACCAGGGGCGCAAAAACAACCTTGCAGAAAGTATGGAGAGCCTTAAGTCTAATACCGTGTTCCTCACTCCATCTGTCGCAGAGCTTCTGTCCCCCGAACAGCTGCCTCATATGAAGTTGATGATCTTGGGCGGAGAAGCGATACGCGTGAAGGACATTACTCCTTGGTGGAACGCGACCAGGGTAATTACCATTTACGGACCTAGCGAATGTACACCGGTTAGTCTGATCAATCCTGAGCCAGCAAGTCCTGAAGAAGCCCTACGCATCGGGAGAGGGTATGGAGTCACAACTTGGGTCGTTGACCCCAATGATCACGACCGCCTCGTACCTCCCGGTTATACTGGCGAACTACTCCTCGAAGGGCCACTTGTTGGATCTGGGTATCTCAAAGAGCCGGAAAAAACCGCAGCTACATTTATCAAGGACCCACTCTGGTTGCTACAGGGTGCACTAGGTTACGCTAGTCGCCACGGCATACTTTACAAGACTGGGGACCTCGTTAGACATAACAACGACGGAAGTCTCTCATTCGTTGGAAGGAAAGATGCTCAAGTCAAAATCCGCGGCCAACGTGTGGAGCTTGGAGAAGTAGAGTATCAGGTTCGAGCATGCATGCCTGAGGTCACTCAAGCCGCCGCCGAAGTTATCAAACCACAGGGGAACCAAGACACAGCACCCGTCTTGGTAGTCTTCATACAAGCTCAGGACAGCAAGTTTAAGGAGGGACATATGGGAGGCGAGCAACTAATCGATGCGGTCAAGGTTCTTCCTGTCCCATCAGCCGTTGAAAACCAGCTCAGCCAACTCCTTCCAAGCTACATGGTGCCCGCAATGTTATTTTCAATGCAGCAACTCCCAATGGGAATCACTGGAAAGATGAATCGCAAGAAACTGCGCGAAATAGGAGAGTCATTCTCCCTTCAGCAATTAGCTGAACTGCGAACTGCTAGACAAGATTCAAAACGAGAGCCTACCTTAAAAGCCGAAAAACAGGTGCAGAAGATTTGGGCTGAAGTCCTTAGCATTGAGAGTAGTGCCATTGGACTGGATGACAGCTTTTTCCACCTTGGAGGTAATTCAATTAGCGCTATGAAAGTTGTCGGCGAAGCTCGCAAGCTCGGTCTTCATTTGGTGGTAGCCGATATCTTTCGTCATCCAAGGCTCCATCACATGGCCAGCCGAGTCCAACCCTTAGAGGATGGCGGCACATTCGATGTGATTCCACAAACAGAACTATTAGGGCCCGTTGAGCAGTCCTTTGCACAAGCGCGTCTGTGGTTCGTTGAACAGCTCTACCCCGGCCTGACTTGGTATGTTATGCCTTGTATTATGCGACTTCGAGGTCCCTTGCAGCTGGATGCTCTGAAAAAAACAATACATGCTCTTGAGCGACGCCATGAAACGCTTAGGACTACATTCTTTACACAGAATGGTGTCAATATGCAAAAAGTGCATCCCGTTCGATCGACTGGTTTTGATATCATTGACATCTCGCCTGACGACAAAGAAAGCCTCGAACTTGCGTTGCACAGTGACGAAACCACGCCGTTTGACTTGGAAGAGAAACCGGGATGGAGAGTGTCATTGTATCGGCTTGGTAAAGACAATCATATTCTGTCAATTGTGATGCACCACATCATTTCCGATGGGTGGTCAGTTGACATCCTCCGCAAAGAGCTCTGTTCATTCTACTCAATGGCTATACGCGGCCAAGATCCCCTGTCTCACGTGGATCCTTTACCAATTCAGTACCGAGACTTTTCTATCTGGGAGAAACAACAGGCCGACGAGCACGAGAAGCAGCTCGAGTACTGGGTCAAGCAGCTTGAAACTAGCCAACCAGCCGAAATCATTTGCGACAAACGTCGCCCTACTGCTCTGTCTGGACAGGCAGCAATGCAGGAGCTTAAGATAGAGGGCGCTCTCTACGAAAGGCTACTGCAGTTTTGTAAGACGTACGAAGTAACGCCATTCATCACTCTCCTCGCAGCATTCCGGGCTACGCATTATCGCCTTACTGGAGAGACTGATGCAACCATTGGTAGTCCCAACGCTAACCGAGACCGATGGGAGGTTAAAGACACTATCGGTTTCTTTGTCAATATGCAGTGCCTACGAATTAGGGTCGAGGACGAATCCACGAACTTTGAAGACCTAGTTCGACTAGTTCAGCAAACTATTATTTCTTCGTTTTCCAATCAGGATGTGCCATTTGAGCGCATTGTATCAAAACTGCAAAAGGAAAGAGACCTATCACGTCAACCATTAGTGCAAGTTGTATTTGCTGTCCATTCACAACTCGATCTAGGACAATTCAAACTCGAGGGGATTGATACAGAATATATTGATCAGTCGCTCACGTCAAGATTTGATCTTGAGTTCCACATCTTCCAGGAGAAGGATGGGCTACGGGGAGAGGTTCTTTTCTCAACGGACCTGTACAACCCCGACACAATTACGAATATGCTGTCCATCTTCCGGAAAGTTCTAGAGGCAGCCTTGATTCAACCTCGAACAGGCGTCGGCTTGCTGCCTCTATTCTCGAACGAAGATGTTTTCAAGCTTGAATCATTTGGATTCATTGGCGTAGAGAGAACCGATTATCAACGTGACTGTACAGTCATCGATGTCTTCCGCGAACAGGTAGCCGCCTACTCTAACGTAGTCGCAGTCAAAGACTCCTCCTCCGAGATGACATACTCTCAACTGGATGAAGAGTCGGATTTTATTGCTCACTGGCTGGGGAGACACTCCTTTCCACTAGAGTCTCTGATTGGCGTTTACGCTGGCCGGTCCTGTCAGACAGTTGCTGCATATATCGGCATTTTAAAGGCAGGACTCGCGTATCTTCCCCTCGATTCGAAGCTACCCCTCGGCAGAATAGAGAGCATCGTGTCTTCAGTCGATGGCTTCAGTACCATGCTGATTGGTCCTGATGTCAAAATCCCTCATCTCAGTTTGAAGGATATTGAGTACCTTCATATCGAGGATCTTTTGCGACCTCGAGTCAATGAAGACGAGAGCCTAGTTAACGGTTTTTCGAAGAGCCTTCCTTCTGCTACGAGTCTCGCATATGTCATGTTCACCTCAGGATCAACAGGTCGACCGAAGGGTGTCATGGTTGAACACAGGAGCATTTTGAGACTGACTACGCATAACAACATGATCCATCACAGACGGAATGTCGTGATGGCCCACATATCCAACACGGCCTTCGACGCATCAACATGGGAAATTTACGTCACACTTCTAAATGGTGGTACGCTAATTTGCTTTGATAACATGACGGTGCTCGATTACAAAGCCTTGTCAAGCATGTTCATACGTGAAAAGATTGAAGCTGCCTTCGTCACTCCTGCTCTTTTCAGGCAGTACCTCTCGGAATGCCCTGACGCTATGAGAGTTCTTGACACTCTGTATGTGGGAGGAGAGAGCCTAGACCCCGAGGATGTATACACAGCTCGTGGCATCATGTCTGGTAAATTGGTACAAGGCTATGGTCCGACTGAGAACACAGGATTTAGTACATACTATCATATCCCATCTGAGGAGATATATACCGACAGAGTTCCCATTGGCCGTGCATTGAGCAATTCTGGCGCATATGTCATGGATCCGCAGCAGAATCTCGTCCCGCTGGGCGTAGTGGGCGAGCTCATAGTCACAGGTGACGGCCTGGCGAGAGGATACACTGATCCTCAGCAGAACCTCGATCGATTTGTTTCAGTCACAATTCGTGATGGGGAAACAGTCCAAGCCTACAGAACAGGCGATTACGTCCGTCATCGCCCAGCTGATGGCCAGCTCGAGTACTTCGGCCGGATCGACGGACAGATCAAGATTAGAGGTCAGCGTGTTGAGCTGGGCGAAATCGAACACGTCATTCGTACGCATTCTTCGGTAGATGACGCTGCTGCCGTGCTACAGTATGGGAGCACTGAAGATGCCCAGATAGCGGCTTTTATCACTTTG
This sequence comes from Ophiosphaerella herpotricha, assembly GCA_028458525.1. Classification (NCBI taxonomy): domain Eukaryota; kingdom Fungi; phylum Ascomycota; class Dothideomycetes; order Pleosporales; family Phaeosphaeriaceae; genus Ophiosphaerella; species Ophiosphaerella herpotricha. The sequence continues at coordinate 37,652 of JALNQK010000181.1, forward strand.
CGCAAACTCGAAACTGAAACACAAGCTCTAGCCAGTGACGCGCCGGTCGATGATGACGACAATGAAACGAGACAGGTTGGCGTATGGGAAGGGCTTTTCGATGAAGACACCTATGAGTCTATTGACAACGTGCAATCAGAGGCCATAGGGCGAGACTTCATTGGGTGGACTTCCATGTACGATGGAAGCGACATCGACAAGAGCGAGATGAGTGAGTGGCTTGATGATACGATGAACGCCATCTTCAGCAGCAATGGTCGACCTCTCAACGTTCTCGAGATCGGATTTGGAACCGGCATGATCCTCTTCAATCTAACTAGCAGGTTGCAAAGCTATGTGGGCCTCGATCCATCCCAGCGAGCTGTGAGCTTTGTCAGACAGACAGCAAGATCCATACCCTATCTGGCCGATAAAGTTCATGTTTTCAAAGGCACAGCCACGGACATTAACCAGCTGAATTGCCCAATTGCTCCAAATATGGTGGTGGTCAATTCAGTAGCTCAGTATTTCCCAAGCCAAGAGTATCTTCTCAAGGTTGTGGAAGATCTCCTACAGCGAGACACCATCACCACGCTGTTCTTTGGAGATATGCGTTCCTTCGCTCTCTACAAGGAATTCCGGGTTACCAAAGCTCTCTATGTTGCCGGCGAAGACGCGACTCCCGATGACATACGGCAAAGAATAGCCGAGATTGAGCAGAATGAGTTGGAGCTACTAGTCGAGCCGGCATTTTTCACTTTGCTACGAGATCGCTTCCCGGACTACGTTGAGCATGTCGAGATTCTCCCCAAGATAATGAAAGCAACCAACGAGTTGAGCTGTTACCGTTATGCCGCAGTTGTGCACATCAAGAGGCCCTCCAAAGGGTTGCAACTTAGCAACATGCAAGAAATCAACCAAGAGCACTGGCAAGATTTTGTGGGGACTGGACTCAATGAAGAGTCTCTCTTGAAGCTGTTGCAGGAGTCATCTGAGGCGACAGTTGCCATTAGCAATGTTCCGAACCACAAGGTTGTTCACGAAAGACACATCATCAGGTCCTTAGAAGATGGGACAGACATTCACACTGAAGACGCTGGTCACTGGCTGTCATTGACCCGAAAGCAAGCTAAACAGTCTTCTTCTCTTTCTGCATTTAGTCTGAGCAAAATTGCTCAACAGGCTGGATACAAGGTGGAGATTAGCTGGGCAAGACAGCACTCTCTACATGGCGGATTTGATGCCATCTTCCATCGGTATCAGCTACCACAAAACGGGCAAGGTAGGATCATGTTCCGTTTCCCTACTGATCATCAACACCGGTCTACTCGCTTCTGGTGTAATCAGCCGCTACAACAGCAAGTCAAACAGAAAATCAAGCAACAACTACAGGATCGACTGCAAGCTCAGCTTCCTTCTTACATGGTCCCTCGGGTCATCACAGTTCTCGAAACAATGCCCGTCAACGACAACGGCAAACTGGATCGTCGAGCACTCACCGATAACGTACAACGTCGAACAGCAGCCAGGCCATCACTGCGACAGCCAAGCTCGGAAGCGGAAAGACAGATGCAGGCTATCTGGGCACGGGTTCTGAAGTTGGACCCTGTCTCAATTGGGCTCGATGACAGTTTCTTCCAACTCGGGGGTGACTCGCTTGCAGCCATGAGAGTTGTGGGCGAAGCTCGAAGGGCCGGACTCAAGATCACAGTTGCAGACATATTCCGGCAGCCTAGTCTAGAGGCTACCGCCAACCACAAGGGCACATCTGCCAATGAGGCGGTCAGACGAATACCAAAAAATCCCCTCAATGGTCCGGTTAAGCAATCTTTTGCTCAAGGGCGGCTCTGGTTCATGGAGCAACTTTATCCAGGGTTGACTTGGTATTTAATGCCTTGCGCCATGAAAATTAGGGGCTCAATCCAGCTTGACGCGCTTGAAGTCGCGCTTTCCAGCCTTCAGCGGCGACACGAAACGCTCCGAACAACGTTCTCGTCTCAAGACGGCGTGAGCGTGCAAACTATTCATTCTTCTAATCCTACAGAACTACAGATTATTGACATTAAAGATGAGACGGCGCTGGCGCATGCGCTTAATCGAGACCAGACCACCCCGTTCGATTTGACGTGCGAGCCTGGCTGGAGGGTCTCTATATACCGACTATTGAATGAAGGGAAGACTTTTGTTCTATCAATAGTTATGCATCACATAATCTCCGACGGTTGGTCCGTGGATGTTCTTCGGAAGGAGTTGGCAGATTTCTATGCCATCGCGCTCCGCAAGCAAGACCCTCTATCACAGATAGAGCCCCTCCCCATCCAATACCGAGACTATTCTGTTTGGCAAAGGCAGACTGAGCAGGCTGTTGAGCACAAGCGACAACTGCAGTACTGGGTTGAGCAGTTGGAGACAAGTCAGCCAGCAGAGTTTCTCTGCGACAAGCCTCGTCCACCAACTTTGTCAGGTGATGCCGCCATCAGCGAGCTCAGAATTGAGGGCTCTTTATTGGACCAGCTAAAGAGCTTCTGCAAAGCACATAACATAACGCCATTTACTGTCCTACTTGCAGCTTTTAGATCCACGCACTTCCGTCTGACTGGTGCCACGGACGCAAACATTGGGACTGTCAACGCAAATAGGGACCGATGGGAAGTCAAGGATATGATCGGTTTTTTCGTCAACCTGCAATGTATTCGTATGAAGATCGGTGAGGAGTCTTTTCGAGAGCTAGCACTGCAGACGCAGAAAACTGTCGTCTCCTCGTTTGATAATCAGGATGTACCTTTTGAAGACGTCGTTTCCACGCTCCAAAGGGACAGAGACTTGTCCCGAAATCCACTGGCGCAGGTCATTTTTGCTCTACATTCTCAACAAGATTTAGGTCAGTTCACTTTAGAAAATTTGGATGTTGACCCGATATCGGTGCCATCTACGACGCGGTTTGACATGGAATTCCATGTTTTTCAAGGAGATAACGTTTTGGAATGCTCTGTAATGTTCTCCACAGACCTGTATGAGCCGGTAACAATCAGCAACATGTTGAGCGTATTTTATCAAGTCCTCGACCAAGGTCTTCGACAACCTGACATGGAAATTGCTTCCTTGCCACTATTAACGGACGAGAACTACACAGCACTCGTCGATATGGGCCTTGTCGGCATTGTCAAAACAGAATACCCGCGTGAAGCTAGCATCGTGGACCTGTTCCGCCAGCAAGTATCTCAGTGTCCCGAAAGGACAGCCGTTAAGGATGCTTCCACAAAAGTGACATACGCTGAGTTGAATCGAGATTCGGACATTCTCGCCAATTGGCTCAGGAACCATTATTCATTCGCCCCTGAAACTCTCATAGGTGTGTTCTCGAGTCGTTCGTGTCAGACGGTGACGGCATTCCTCGGCATTCTTAAGGCAAACATGGCCTATCTTCCGTTCGATACCAAGACCCCCAGGGCCAGGGTGGAGGGCATTCTTTCGACGTTACCAGGGAAGAAGCTTGTGCTGCTAGGATCCGAAACACAATCACCCGCGATTGACCTCAAAGATGTTGAAGTTGTCCCAATTACCGAGGCTTTCAATTGCCCTGCATATTCCACCCCCCACCAGTCCAACGCCACTGCGGCTCCGTCGCCTACCAGTTTGGCCTATGTCATGTTCACTTCCGGCTCTACCGGGAAACCGAAGGGAGTCATGGTTGAGCATCGTGGCATAATCCGGCTCGTGAAGCAGAGCAATATGGCACAGTATTTGCCATCTCCCGTGACTATGGCTCACTTGACCAATGTCGCCTTCGATGTTTCAGCATGGGAGATTTATGGAGCAATACTGAACGGCGGAACGCTCATCTGCATTGATACAACGACAGTATTTGACTCGAGGGCTCTGTCAAACATTTTCGAGCAAGAGCGCATCCAGGCTGCCATATTCACTCCCGCCGTACTCAAGCATTGCATTGGTGAGTTTCCTACTACTATTGCAGTGCTGGAAGCACTTTACGTAGCTGGTGATCGTGCGGATTCCCACGACTTGTTTGCTGCAAGGAGCCTCATGGGAGGAAAAGCCGTCATAAACGCGTACGGGCCAACAGAAAACTCAGTAATAAGCACCGTTTATAGTCTGTGTGAGGGAGAAACTTGTACGAACGGGGTGCCTATTGGCCGGGCAATAAGTAATTCAGGCGCATATGTCATGGATAAACACCAGCGCCTAGTACCCCTCGGGGTATATGGCGAGCTTGTGGTAACTGGTGATGGTCTTGCCAGAGGGTACACAGATCCTGAGCGCAATGTTGACCGGTTCGTCACTGTGAATATCCAGGATCGGCAGGTACCCGCATATAGGACTGGAGACTACGTGCGCTACCGGCCAATTGATGGACAAATTGAGTTTTTTGGTCGGGCGGATGGACAGATAAAGATACGGGGACACCGTGTCGAGCTTGGAGAGATTGAGCACGCTTTACGCAGCCACAGCGCCATTAGCGATGCAGTCACCGTTCTGCAACAGGAAGAGGATCGCGAGCCGCAACTGATCGGGTTCGTAACTGTGCGTGAGATATCCGAGTTAACCGAAGACGAAGACGAAGATAACGCAAATGAGCATGTTGAGGTGTGGGAGGAGGTTTTCGATGCCGATACGTATGTTGACCTCAGCAACCTGCATCCCGAATCTATCGGCAGAGATTTCATCGGATGGAACTCGATGTATGACGGGAGCAGAATTGACATAGGGGATATGAACGAGTGGCTTGACGAGACCATTGACACAATCCTAAACGGCCAAGAACCCGGAAATGTCCTGGAGATTGGTACTGGTACTGGAATGATACTCTTCAATTTAATCAAGAGCGACATGACCGACGGTCTTGTCAAGTATACAGGACTGGAGCCTTCTAGAAGAGCGGTAGATTTTGTTGTCAAAACAGCACAGTCAATGCCTACATTCTCAGACAAAGTCGAGGTGTATAAGGGCACCGCAGCTGACGTTGCTGAACTGAAGGACATCTCGTCCAACCTCATCATTATTAACTCGGTCGCACAATACTTTCCCAGCCAGGATTATCTCTTTGAGTTGATCCAGGATCTTCTGCAGCTCCGAGGGGTCCAAACTCTGTTCTTTGGCGATATGCGATCATTCGCGATGCACAGACAATTCCTGGCCAGCCTGGCACTACACAGGACGGAGACGGCTAGCAGGGAAGAGATCCGCCGGATGATGACGGAGATGGCACGAACTGAGCTGGAGCTTTTGGTTGATCCAGGTTTCTTCACCGCACTGTCAAGCCGCCTGTCTCATATTGTCGAACACGTCGAGATCCTGCCGAAGAGAGTGAAGGCAACTAACGAGCTCAGCTCTTATCGTTATGCGGCAGTCATACACACCAAATGCCAACATCAAGACCGATCGAGACAGCGAAACAAGATTCATGATGTTGGTTCACATGAATGGTCCGATTTCATGAAGCTACGACTGAACCGCGAATCCCTCTTACAGCATCTTCTAGCTCCATCAGAGTCACCAGTAAAGGCGATCAGCAACATTCCATATAGCAAAACCATCATCGAGAGACATGTGATCGAGGCTCTCGACAATGGAGTGGATCGCCACGACTGGATCTCAGTCGCGCAACATGCAGCTGGGAAATGCCCTTCAATGTCGGCACTCGATCTGCAGGAGGTCGCTCAAGAAGCCGGTTATAGGGTCGAGATCAGCTGGGCAAGGCAGTACTCCCAAAAAGGTGGACTCGACGCGATCTTCCACTCATTCAAGTCACCTGATGGCGAGAACAGAGTCAGGTTTAATTTCCCCACTGATCACCACGGTCGACCCTCCCATTTACTCAGTAGTCAACCCTTGCGACAGCAGCTCCACCAGAGGGTACAGCAACAGCTCTCAAAGAAGCTACAAGCTCAATTGCCCCCTTACATGGTTCCCCAATCTATCAATGTCTTGGAGAAGATGCCTGTTAACGGAAGTGGCAAAGTTGACCGCCAAGCTCTTGCAGCAACAACACAAAGGCCAAAGGTCTCACGTGGCTCAATTCGACAGCCAGAGACTGATGCGGAGCGGCAGATGCAACTGATTTGGTCCAAGGTGTTGAAAATTGAACATGCATCAATCGGATTGGACGACAGCTTCTTCCATCTTGGTGGCAACTCGATTACGGCGATGAAGCTTGTGGCTGAGGCTCGCAAGGTCGGTATAGAGCTTACCGTAGCCAGCATCTTTCACCATGACAAGCTCGTCGAACTCGCCTGTAAGGATTTCAAGTCGAAGCAGAGCAGCGAAGAAGTTGATGATGTGATCCATGTCGACCCCGACACTAAAGCTTCGCTTATGAAAGAGATGGACTCGCTGAACCTGGAGTTCCACTCCGATGATGTCACGGACGTTCTGCCACTCACAAGCTTTCAAGAAAAGGCAGTAGTCGATGGTATCACGGTCGGACAGCATGCAAATTATTTCTACCATAATCTTGGGACAAGCTTGGATGTGGCGCGCTTCGAGACAAGCTGTGCTACTATTATGCAAATGTTCCCAATCTTGAGGGCGCTCTTCTTGCGTCTCCAGGATGAGTTTTGGCAGGTCATTCTCAAGAGACCAGACACCCCACTACGCGTCAATGCAGTGGGAAAGGATCTCGATCAAGCTTCATATGAGTTCTGCACACAAGATCTGGAGCAGCTTGCAGTGAATGAGCTTCCCATCGCGTTTGTGCTTCTCAAACACGAGACACAAGGAATGCGACTCATCCTCCGGTTGTCCCATGCCCAGTATGACGGGATATCCTTCCCCATAATCTTCCATTCTCTAATGAACAGCTACAACGGCGTGTCTATTTCACCTGGTCCAGACTTTTCCAAATTCCTATCATATGCCGCGCACAAGCGAGAATCGTCAAGGCAATATTGGAAGACGCTGCTACAAGGATCTTCTCTGACTATGGTAGAGCAAAGCATTCGTCCGCGACGTGGCACTGGAATCAACCACCCGATGCGCATCCACGAAGAGGCAGTGGTGGATATGCCCCATCTGCCATCCAAGATCACCTCCGCGACTCTCGTCAGCTCAGCATGGGCCCTCCTTCTATCGCAAATCACCGGCGACAAAGACGTGGTTTATGGAAATGTCGTCGCAGGACGCAACTCTGCGATGCAAGGAATTGAAGAGGTGGTCGGCGCGTGCCTCAACATCATTCCCGTACGCGTGAATCTCAACTCTCTCAATACAACGAAGCAGCTGCTACAGTCAGTTCAAGAACAGTTCCTTGCGCTTGGAGAAGCAGACTCGCTTAGCTTCAAAGACATCATAAAGAACTGCACCGAGTGGCCCGCCGATGCTACCTTCGGGTCGGTGATCCAACACCAAAACATTGACGAGCATCCCGAGGTTCAGTCATCGGAGGGTCAGTCTAAAATCCAGTTCTACGATAACCCACATCTTATCCCACCCTCTCTATTCGTCGCATCTTATCCTCAGGGAGACTGCTTGCAAATCAAACTCTTTGCCAATACCCGTATCGTCACGGTGGAGGGAGCCCGAACCGTACTGCGAGGGCTCTGCAAGATCATCGACACTCTAGGCAGCAATTCAAACGGGACTTTGGCATTAAGTACAGAATGGGCAAACTTGGAGTTTTAGTTCTAGCGCTTCTTAATTGAACATGTGTATGTAAACTAGGAATAGGCGAGTCCTTTATTTGCTTTGTACTTCCCTTTATTGTATATATCATTTATATCACAGTATTTATGCTAGCTACGGTACACAATCTAAAAATTAATACAAAATGTTGGTGTCCCTAACTAGGGCTGTACGCCCCCTTTTCTTTACACCAAAACATACGTAAAACCCTCCTCCTCCTACCTATCTATCGGCGATTATACAATATTAGTCTGTATACCTTGCTGTCGTCGTCTAAAGTCTGCAGATTCTATCTGTGCGCTGCAGTTTTATAGGTGTTAGATGTTGGGAGTCGAACAAACGCCTACGCGTTACATTCACTCCACGACTTCAAACGCCCCGCCGCCGCCTAAGCGAGCCTTGGCAGGCGCGAGCTGCGGCTTATATCTATCACGTTGTAGCACTCTATTGGTCAAATAATCTTCTACTCGTACACTCGTTGCAACTGCAGTTGTTGGTTCATTTGATACCTGTGCCGTATCAACATCAGATTTGATGGTATTTTCACAATAATAATAAGATCAAATAATAGGGCCCATGATGTCAAAGGCAAAAGGTTTTCCGCAGCCAGGAATATCACCAAAACTGACCTTTGTCAACGCCATATATCTCAATACTACCACATTACAAAAATTCATTGTATATATAAGAAATATTATTATAGGGCGTCTCGTTGATGAGATACAGAGAACTAAAGTCTATTGATTTTGGTGTTCGTCGTCGGTGGTTCGGCGCCCAATCCCTCCGATCGCCGAAGAAATACCGACGAAACGCCAATCTCTGCGCTGGTGAGCCAGACTTTACAATAGCGGGTATTTACCAGCTTGCATTCCAAGCTGAGGGGGGGTGTCAGATAATGGACTAGTTGATAGGATGACCAACAACCAGATAGCCGCTAAGAAGATTACGGGCTAGGCATCCGAATGAAGCGCACTGCGGCCAGCGTGCTTGCTCCCATGCAGCGCGCCTTGTTCATGGTTGCCGTGCTCGAAGCGGTGTGAGGAGAGTCTGACATGTGGTCATCAGTGTAAGTTGACAAAAGTCCTAGAACGAAGCGAATCATGCCTTTTGCTAACGCTGATCTTGCCAGGCCCTTCAATATGTGGGGAAACGTGTCCACCTTCGACTCTATGTCAAATCTGCTGCACAGCCAAAGTCAAGGAAGTCTGTGCCGACTTCATCACGCTGGACACATATGGCGAGGTGGATCTAGAAGAAAACCCCTGCATTTTTCCAAATTGTGGTCACATCATACCCTCAACTCAATGTACGTTATGTATCCTATTGTCTATCTAAAAACTAACGCTGTAATAGGGATGGCCACATAGCAATGAAAGACCGTTATGTATTTGATGAAAACGGTGCAATCACTAAAATCAAGAATAATGCAGCGGGTTTCTCTCAAGAGGAACTTAAGGCCTGTCCAAGCTGTCGCGGATCACTGCGAAATATCGCTCGATATGGGCGCATTGTACGCCGTACACTGCTCGATGCCGCTACGAAGAAGTTCGTCATCTCTTCAAACAAAACTTACGTACAACTAGCGCGGGAATTTGCCGTTGAACAAGGAAATCTGTCGGCAACTCAAGATGATTTCGATGGAAGCACGCCTGAGCTTCGGCAAGAGTGTCTCCTTACCTCAACGAGAATCAAGGTGATTGGGGCTATACCCAGCAAGATCCGCCTGGGCAGATACAGACGCATGCTCAATCTTCGCAAGAACATGGCTGCGTTCGCTGATCAAGTCGCCGTTGACGAGCAGCCGTTCGCGAAGATGTATAATCATGCCCAGAATGCACGCAGGCGCCACGGCAGGGAGGTTGCAATCGAGCTCGACAGCAAAGTAATCCAGACGCGAGATCACATACTTGCTACCACCTTACTGTTGAAATGTGAACTGACAATTATAACGGACTTCCTGACCTTACGCCGCAATGCGCTCACCCTTCCTACCACAGGCGCTCTCTCTGTTAATTTGTCTGCATACCGAAGAGCATGCGACGAACTGATCAATCGTGCCCGAAGGGCTCAACAAATCAGACAGCTGATCGAGGCCCATAAATTTTGGGCCATTTTGCAGCACTTGAATATGCATTTGCTAGTGACGATATTGAACAAGCAGCCGCTTTAAAGAACGAGACCGCAGTCCATCTGACCTCTGCCCGGTCGAAATGTCTAGAAAACCCCGGTTCTACTGCCGGCCTTGAAGCATCCATCGAAGCCGTCGGGCTCATGCTACGAGATGGAATCTTCTATACGCAAGTCACTAGTGAGGAAATGCGCCAAGTGGTTGCGGCAATGGCCACAGAGTTCTCCGGAACCGGTCATTGGTATTACTGCGAAAATAACCATCCTTTCGCCGTAGGCGAGTGCGGCATGCCCATGGAGACGGCACGTTGCCCCAGTGCGGAGCTACTGTTGGAGGTCATAATCATCAAGCTGCAACGGGCGTTCGCCATGCTACGGATCTTGAGCACGATTTTGTAAATCTTCGAATTTGAGCAACGAGGTCTGTGGATTTTGTCAAGCCACCATCATTAGAAAGCCTCTATGCTTCATTCTCAAACTACTTCGTACAAAGTCTACAAACTAAGTCGCGCCTGCTCTATAATGCCACTACTCTCTGGATCATGCTTGATACTGTAGAAAATATGATCCAAGCACCTGCAGGCCCGCTGCGTCTCCGGGTAAAGCCTTTCTGTCCAATAGGGGCGGCCATCCGATCAAATAAGAGCCCATAGAGGTGAAAACGTTAGCGTACTACTTACAAATCATTCCGCCCCTCACGTCGCTGCTCTCGAGTAACTATCTATCCATTTTACGGAGGCAGGCTTCAAAAGTTTGTCGCGCTACCAGCCTTGGATTAAACCACCAAAACGCCTCATAAAGTTGAAATTTAATTGAAGATAGCTATCTACAGTGTTTGGATTGACCACGTGACTATTCAAGGTGTCCTGGGCTGACAACGGTTACTATCACGGTGAAAGAGGGCGAGATGCAAAGCCTTCTCTAGCTTGCTGCAGATTAAGCACATCCAAAAGCCTAAAGAATGCTATACTTCCTATAGGTGTTTAGGAACGTTAGCGGAGATATCTTCCCAGGCAAGGGTTTGGCGGAAATTGTTTGCTAGCCGGTCTCAGTCTCCTACCTCACGCCATTACTACAGTACTAGGCCAAAAGTTTGGAATAACGTGTCTGTGCGCGTGACGAGCCAGTTCGCGTGACGAGCCACCCTCACCAAAATTGCAATCTCAAAGATAAGGC